>PVHP010003623.1:54298-77132 GCA_004024765.1 Zapus hudsonius
ATTAGTTCAGGAACAACTCTCTCTTGGGCATATAAAACCATCGGTATCCCCCTGGAACACTCCCATTTTTGTGATAAAAAAGAAATCAGGAAAATGGAGATTATTACATGACTTGAGAGCTATTAATAATCAGATGCAGATAATGGGGCCTGTGCAGAGAGGACTACCATTGCTCTCTGCTCTGCCTGGCTATTGGCCTGTCATAGTTATTGATATCAAAGATTGTTTCTTTTCCATTCCTTTATGCTCGCAAGATAGTGAAAGATTTGCTTTTACTGTTCCTTCTTGCAATCACGAGGAACCAGATCAGAGATATGAGTGGGTAGTTTTGCCTCAAGGTATGGCAAATAGTCCTACTATGTGCCAATTATATGTTGGAAAAGCTATAGCTCCTTTGAGAAAGAAATATCCCACACTTAGGTGTGTTCACTACATGGATGATATCCTTTTAACAGCAAAGGATGATTAAATTGCTTGATTCTAGCTATGTAGATTTAGTAGGAATGTTAAAAGAAAAAGGATTGTTTATAGCCCCAGAGAAAGTACAAAAAGATACAGTTGTTAATTATTTAGGAGCAAAAATTTCCAATGCTCAGATTATACCTCAAAAGGTGGAGCTGAGAAAAGACTGTCTTAAGACTTTGAATGATTTTCAAAAATTGCTAGGGGATATTAATTGGGTCAGGTGTTACTTAAAATTACCAAATTATGAGTTAAAACCATTATATAGGATTTTGAATGGAGACCCTGCTTTAGATTCTCCAAGATTCCTGGATTAGGAAGCTAGATTGGCCTTAAGTAAGGTCGAGGAAAGACTGAAAGGCACAATGTTGCAAAGATATCAGGAAAATAAAGATATCATTTTGTGCATACTACCAACTTACAGTCAACCAACTGAAATTTTGTGGTAAGAAGGGCCACTACTTTGGATCTATCCAAAAGTATCTCCAGCTAAGGCTCTTGAGCATTATCCCTCTGCCGTGGCTAGCCTTGCCTTACTTGGGATCCTTCAAAGCATTCAGTTTTTTGGTATAATTCCTGCATCAGTGATCATCCCTTATTCTAATGTTCAGGTACAAACCTTATGTGCAGCAGTTGATGATTGGACCATCTTGCATTGCACATTCCCTGGGGAATTGGATAATCATTACCCTAAACACCCTTTATTAACTTTCTTTAAGGAACATCCTGTTATATTTCCTAAAGTTACAGCTTCTCAACCTATAAAAGGAGCTCCAAATATCATTACAGATGGCTCAAAGACAGGTATAGGAGCTTATCTTATTCAATCAGGAGACCCAGTGACTCATCAATTTTCTCCTGGATCTCCTCAGGTCACGGAATTGCAAATAGTCACCGAAGTTTTTAAAGCCTGTCCTTATGCTTTTAATTTGATTTCTGACTCTTCTTATGTGGTTAATGCTCTTAAAACTCTGGAGGTCACAGGACCTATAAAGCCGTCTAGTACTGTTAGTGCTTTATTCAATAGCCTGCAACAATTGTTATGGCAAAGAAATGCTCCCTTTTTTCCGTTACACATTAGAGCGCATACTGGACTCCCTGGTCCATTGAGTGAAGGTAATGATCTGGTAGATCTCTGTACTTGCCAGCAATACATTTTCCAGGTTTCTTCCATAGAACTGGCAAAAGCTTTTCATGGATCTTTTCATGTGAATTCTAAAGCCCTTCAAAAGAAGTTTAACTTGTCCAGAGCTGATGCATGGCAAATAGTGTTACAATGCCCTCAGTGTGTTATTTATCAACATCCTGTCTCTCTTGGAATTAACCCTAGAGGATTGCTCCCACAGCACATTTGGCAAATGTATGTTACCCATATATCAGAATTTGGTAAATTGAAGTATGTTCACGTGTCAGTAGACACCTGCTCAGGAGTCATCTTTGCTACCCCCCTGGTTGGGGAAAAGGCTGGTAATGTAATCAATCACTATTTAGAAGCTTGGGCGGCCTGGGGGAAACCAAAACAATTGAAAACTGATAATGGTCCAGCATACACTGAAAATAAATTTAAGTCCTTTTGCAAACAAATGGATGTACAGCTTGTGCATGGGTTGCCATATAATCCACAAGGGCAAGGCATTGTGGAACGTGCCCATTGCACCTTAAAAGAAATTCTTCTAAAACAAAAAGGGGGACTAGGCTATAGTCATACCCCAAAGGAAAGAGTATCATTGGCTCTATTTACTATCAATTTTTTAAATTTGGATGCTGATGGACATAGTGCTGCAGAATGGCATTATGAGCCATACAATAAGCACAAAGGCATAATAAAATGGAAAGATATCTTAACAGGTCTATGGAATGGACCTGACCCCGTGCTGGCATGGGCACGAGGATCTGTTTGCGTCTTTCCACAGAATCAACAAGATCCAGCGTGGGTGCCGGAGAGGCTGGTATGATGGATGAAGAATGAAGAGCCACAGACCAAAGACGACTCTCTTGCTGATGATGCTGATCCTGCCAGTGACACTGGAGCAACGATGGGGAATCTTGTCAGTTTTCCCGAGACCAATGCCAATACACCATGATGCTCAGTTATTTCCAAGACTTTTTATAACAAATGATACGCTTGAATTTCCCTATTTGCCTATGGACAAAGGGCTATTTAGGAGAAACTAGAACATTTGTGTTCCTTAGTAGCTATTCTAATGATTATGTCCTTGGTTTTCTTATGGTGTATTTGAAAAATGCAAAGGTCACAGAAACAGAATGCAGCCATGGTTATCCAAGCCTTTTCAGCCATAGAAGCCGGACAGTCTCCACATGTTTGGCTAGCTGCCATAAAGCAGTGATGTTATGAAAGAATTAGATTTTTTCCCTTATCTGTGGCACTATGCTGTATCGGTAGTCAGAGACGGGTAAGTCCCATGAGGTTACATATCAACCTAAGACAGGGTTCTGACGTCTGGAGGTCAGAATGTCATTGACGGGTAAGAATGCAATCAGTCATGGGCAACCTAAGACAGACACGATTCCAAGTCCAGATGGGAAAATTTGCTGGCAGCCCTTTGATGCAATTGCTCTTAAAACAAGAAAGGGGGAAATGTAGTGAGCCGTTTCAGTGAGGTAAGGGGGGGGCGGCCCGGCCCCATTTCCCGGGGCGCAGGTCCTGTCACTCCCACCTACGGAACGCCCCGCAGTTCTCTCCTTTGTTTAGAGCCTGCTGTAAGATGGCGCTGGTTTATGCTCACCACACCCACGGAGGAGAATGTCCAGTGGAAAAACAACTCCTTGTATGGTAATGGCTTAATGCCTGGCATGCTTCCGTGTATGTGGACCAATTATGAATATATGTGTGTGTTATGCTGATAGGTTGTAGTATGACTTAAAAATACATGCACATCCTGAGGAGAGGAGAAGAGACAAAGAAAGTATTTGTAACTCAAGGTTTCCTGAATAAACTGCTGTAGAGAAGAACTCGTGGTCATGTACTTTCTTGCTGGTCGAGCTTTGGACGCGACAAAGGCTCACACAGGAATGAACAGAGTTCTGATCTTACCATGTGGTAAGATCATATGCAGATGTGTCTGGGAAAGCAAATCACTTTAGATATCTTCAAGGGAAAACCAGTGTTAAAGAGCAATCCAGTGGTAACTGGAGAAGGGTCTGGAGGCCATTCTCAAGGGCTTGAACAGAAGCATGTTAAGGAAACATTAACACTACTTAGACTATACTTGGAGAAGAGAGAGAGACAGACAGAGAGAGAGACAGAGACAGAGAGAGATTATCATTTGCTGTGATACAGTAAAGGAGGGCTCTGGTCATCTTCTAGGAATGAGGAACTGTTTAATGGGGTTAAAAAATATAGCTGCCCCAAGTGGACCTGGACTGTAGAGCAGAAGTGACAGAATGGGAAAAGATTAGAGGTAAAAAAAATGCTTGAATAGAGGGAACTTCTTGCCAGTTGCCATTCAGGTTTATCAAGTTATTAAGAGGTTTAAAAATGGGAATGTCAAATGTGTCATTTTAGGCCAGTGGAAATCAATGTTCAATGTGTATTGTGTGCAAACTTTAAACACAAGTAAGGCTCTTAGGTGTTATGCTTCCTTTACCTGGACATAGCCCAGCCAGGAAACCTGTGAAGATATGGAAGCTTGGGAACCGTTGGGACAGAGGATGGAAACTTTCTGAAGAAGGACAGGAGGTTTAAAGAAAGCAGGTTTCCCCAAGCAAATGTTTCTGAGAGGCTCCCAGGGCACTCCACAGGGAGCCTGCTGTGCTTGTCCTAGGTGCCATAGAAAGACAGACAGGTGGAGGGTTATCTCACCACCTTCTTGGGTTAAAGATGGTCCAGTGATGAATGATGCAAAGGTTACTGCAAATGGCTTCTTTCTGGCTGGAACCAAGAACAGGGGAGAAGAAAAGCTTTAATGCCTATGAACTACCCTACAGGGCTGTGAAAGATTTGCTCCAGCTACCTGGGAATTTTGAGAGCCCATAGAGGAGTAGCCTCAGCCTTGATCTCAAAGTCCTGCCCAGAGGAGTTACAATTCTCAAGCAATTCATTGTTGTGAAAAAGAGGGAGAGAGAAAGGCTAGAGATTGAGGATACCTCAGGACCCAGGGGTTATCCCAGAAAAAATAATAACTATTAGAATCACTGTAATAATTTAGAATCACTGTAATTGTAAGGTCTAGACTTCTTTTTGCAATAACTAAAAATAATTAGAATCCACAGTTGATTATGTAACTGACTCATCTTCAGTACTGATGGCATAACTTTAATATGAAACAAATAAAAATAAGATATATGAATAAGGTACTTCAAGAGATGCACTTCATATTTACGTAACTAATAAAAGTACAGAGAGATTCTTAATCTCTCATTTACTACTTAAAATATGTCACAGTGATGATCTACTTAAGCAAAGATTAACAGTAACATTTCTGGCTATTTGGATAATCATTTCTTTAAATATTAAGCCAGCAACAGTTACTTAAATGTACCTTCTACAAATCATATTTCATATAAATCCTTCAAGAAAGTTAGCTTCAGGTGACTTTACTTATTGCAGAGAGAACAACAGGAACAATTCCCCATCAGTATAAGTGATAAGATTGAATAATATTTTAAATTTTCCTATATGGGAGTGAAGCTGTTATATAAAAGCATGTGGGATTTGTTGCAAAACTGAATTTTCAACATCTATATTTCTTATAAAACCAATATTGTCAGAAACTAGTACCTGAGTCTGAATGATTGAGTCACTTTGTATAATTGGGTTAAACCACGTGATTCCTGCAGGGATATGAATATATTTTTTCTCTATGAGTTACATTTCCTTTTATTCGTATTTAGTTAGTGTTCAAGTGATATTTCATTGACATTATTTCTACTGTTTGAGCCCATTCTCTCTCCCCTCTTTCTTCACTCTCTGCTTTCAAGTGAATAACAATAATAAAATACACAAGGCAACATTTTAAGACCCCTCTACAGTATTTTGCATTCTTTATCAGACCTCTACCTTCAACATTCCTGAATTGATCTTAGAAATATTTAAAGAATAGGCAGGGAAAACTATTCTATTTGGGATTAAAGTACATGATGAACTTCAAATTTAGTACTAATAAAATGTTCTTAGTGATTAGAAACATATTTTAGCTCATTTTCAATCTCTCCTTTAGTAAGTATAATTTATATAACTATATAATATAGCACAAACAAAGAAAGAAATGGAAACAAATACTTCAAATGCAGGGTAATAATTCTACCAATCCTCTTTTCTCTTTATATAAAATCTACAAGTACTTACAGCAGAGGGTTAATATATTTAAATTTAATATAATTTAAATTATGTGATATCCATGTAAATGTCTAAAATTAATTATTTCTATGTTGTCATTTTTACTCTGACCTATAAATGAGATAAAAACAAAAACAAAAAAAAATTAAGAAGAAAAAAAATTAAGTCTCAGTATAAATTCATGGTTATGTTTATAAAATACAGAGGTCTTCTCTTCAGGCATTTTTCTGGGTATCTTGACAAGAGTTTTTGAAACTGTATATATGTGTGTATGTATGTATGTATGTATGTATGTATTACATGTAATAGTTTGAATATAACAGTTTAAATGTAAGGCGTCATAGATTAGGATGTTTAATTAAAATCAAGTTTGCAACTTCAGCTCCTGGAAGGTAGGTTGTAATTGGGGCAGATCTAAATTCTGAATTCCAGCGCAAATGTGTGTGCAGAGCAGTTTGATCTCAGGTGTTCTTGTTTGTTGCTTGTTGGTGTTTGCTTGCTACAGTTGTTTATCTCTGCTTTTATGCATGCAAGGAATCAGCTTAATCTGACTTTGATGGAAAGACCCTGGATTTGTAAATTTGAAAGGAAACCCTTCATCATCCAATAAACAGTGTCTGGTTGGATATTTAATTTATCCCAGGAATGTGGACTTGACAAAAAAATATATAGTACAATATAACTACATACTATATATATGGACTATATATATTTAAATTATATATTCGTGCTACATATGCAAATATATACAAATATATACATATATATATATCTAAATTGTTGATCTAACGAGGAAACCTCTAATATCGGTGATTTGTGACATAATTTTGTTTACAAACTCACTGGTGTTTCCTTTTCCATTCATTTACTAGGCAAGTAAAAACGATAAATTACCAGACATCTTTTGAGTAAATTTTAAAATTAAATATGTCAAATTTATGAGGCTTTATAGCCAAATTTAGTTTTTTTTTTTTCTTAACAGTTCCAGGGTAAATCTTGTTCTGTTTTACCGTATACATATATATTTTTCAATCGGATTTATTTATTTTCTTTAAAAGTTTACAGCATTAGAAATTTTTCTTACTGCTGATTTCAGAGTATAGAATGCTGTCACAATGAAATCCTATTCCATCCACATTAAAATGAAGATACAGCCTCGCATTCCTAAACTGAATGTGCTCTCAAGCAAATGAAATTAATTTTCAGTTTTTGATTATTTGGCTTACTATTAATTTTAAAACTTTAGTTCATTGATTGTTCTTTGTGTGTGTAGTGAAATAAAATTAAATTAATAACACATAAATATTCCATTAACTAGTTATTGATCCATGGAAAATTTTTGCTACAAAGGAATTGAATTTATATATAAACTCTTTTACTTATAATGTCAAGGCTTTGATTTAGATAATAGTGCAATAAGTTCTCCACTAAGTATTTTTAAAATTTAATTTTATACATATATTTTAACAGGTAATGCTCTTTATAACCCCTCACCCTGCTCTTGTTTCCCTGGATCCTTCTCAGTGGTGTTATGGTATTCACTGATGGTTTCTTGTCTCTACAGTAGCTGTGATGGTTAGGTTTTGTTGTCAACTTGATCTTTTAATTATCTTGGGAAGGTCTCTGAGAATGTTTACAGGAAGGCAGTCTCTCAGTAGGGGGCTGGATGTAAAGAAGCTCAAAGAACCTTTGAGCATCCTTTGAACATCCTTTCCTGTGTGGGCAGTGCAGGAAGGAAATTTCAGATATTCAGGAAGCCATTAAGTCTGGGGAAGGGTTGTAAGATCCACCCTAAGTCTATATAAAGGAGAAGAAATTCTCTCCTTGGCTCCCGGCCTGCTTCCTGTTCTGTGTGTGTGGTGTAGTGTGTGGTGTAGGTGATGGGTTTCTCTTTCTTCTTGGACCTGTGAAAGAGGGCCAGCCTCTTTGGTGGTTACAGAACTTCCCCTCAATCTTTAGTTTCAATAAATACTTTCATTCCCCTTTCCTTCCCCAAATTATGCCTGGTTTGAACACTCATCCCAGCGATGGAAAGGGAAAAGGCTTCAGGTAGCCTAATCTACTCTAAGTAACAAAACTTCCTCAGGAGGTATCACCATTCCAGCTCTAAAGACATATTACAAAGCCATAGTAAACACAACAACATGGTACTGACATAAAAACAGGGAGACATAACAGTGGAACAGAATTGAAGACCTTGCTCTTAGTTTGAGTAACTTTATCTTCAACAGAGATGTCAACAATGTTGGCTGGTGTAAAGATAGCATCTTGAATAATATTGCTGGACAAATTGGATAAACATGTGAAAAAAATGAAAATACACCCATTTCTTTCAACATGCAAAAAAGTCATTTCCAAATTGATTAAGGATCTGAACAAAAGACCTGTAAGCCTGAAAGCCCTGGAAGAAAGGTAGGAGGAACACTCTATGAAAAAGGAGTAGGGAAAAACTTCCTGTGCAAATGTCCAGTAGCCCAGGAATTGCAGCAATCACTTAACCAATGGGAACTCATCAAGCTTAAAATCTTCTGTACAGAAAAACATACTATATTCAAAACCAGTAGGCAACCATCAAACTGAGAGATGCTTTTTGCCAGCTATAATAAAGACAGGGGTCTAATATCTAGAACTTATAAAGAACCCAAAAAAACATAAAAAACAACAAAATAATCAAACAGTCCCCTCACAAAATGGGGCGTTGATCTCAACACAGAATTCACAGAGGAGGAAATACAAATGGCCTATTCTCACTTAATAAAGTGTTCTTCATCCTTAATCAGCAGGGAAATGCAAATCAAGACTACAGTGAGAATCCACCTCACTCCAGTCAGAATGGTCATTATAAAGAAAGCCAACAATAATTGCTGGCGAGGATGTGGGGACAAAGGAACCCTCATTCACTGCTGGAGGGATTGCAAACTCATTCAACCACTATGGAAAGCAGTTTGGAGACTCCTGAAAAGAAAGGACATAGAGCTAACAATGGACCCAGCCATCCCTCTACTAGTCATCTACCCTGGAGATGTCACACCTCAGCACAGAGTCATTAATGCAATGATGTTTATTGCAGCTCAATTCATAATAGCCAAGAATTAGAATCAAACCAAATGCCCATCCATGGAGGAATGGATAACAAAACTGCGGTACATTTACATGATGGAATTTTACTCAGCTGAAAGGAAAAATGACATATCAAAATTTAGAGAAAAATGGTCTTTGTTTGAACAGATCTTACTAAATGAACTCTCAAAAGAACAGAGAGTCAAATGGCACACATTTCCCTCATATGAGGTTCCTAAACAGGTTATCTATTAACTCCTTGCAAACCAGTGGGGAGAAGTGAGAGGTTGTGAAAGAGGGGTAAGGGATGGGGGTGGAGGGGATGACTTAAGCATGAAACTATACCAAAATGATTCAAAATCATAAAATCCTCACTTGCATACTGTAACCTCTTGAGCAAGTAGTGGCCATCATCTGGCAAGAGGGGCTGTGAATAGAAGGGGGGAGGGTCTAAGCTCATGAATAATTGATATGTCCTGCAACTCCTGGCCCCAGTTATTGGAACCATCCCCACACTGAGCTGTTGATCAAAGAGACCTCCAGGGTCCCCAAAACAAGACAGGTTTCTGTCAAAGTTCTTAAATACCTACGTGAGGCCAAAGGTAAGATCCTATTGCTGAAGAAACCACTGAAAGACATTGAACAACACTGAGAGACCCTGTGAGATCCAGAGTGGCAACCAGTACTCAGATGATAGCTTGTGTAGTGCTAGAAGGCACAACATAAGCTGCCAGGGGAAATTGGTCAACGATATATGGAGATAGCAGAGACCACTGATACAAAATGCCATTTGTCGTCATGTCAAGTCTGAACACAATTCCTTCACACTTCCTTCTGGGAGGGATTAATGGACCTAGAAATAATCACTGTGGAATAGAGGTACCAATACCTGGGGTGTGGGGTATTCAGCAGCTTTTAAACTGGCCAAAAAATCCAGTCAGTGACAAGGAACCCTTAACTGGAATTGAGACTCAAAGCAAATTCCTATGGGAACAAAAAACTGGAGCTCCAAAAAGAAATCCCCACTACCAGAGAACTACAGAGAGGCTAATCTCAATAGAATTTTGCAAAATTTGAAATGTGGGTCTCATTTAACCTATACTGATCTCACTCTCTGATGGAGATTCTCGTTGTATCTTTCAGAAGACAGGGAGAGAGCTGTGGTCATTCCAACTGCACCAATGAATTGCAGGCTGAAGGTTGATATACCAGCAAGAAATGAACCACACCAGGCATATCATGTAGGTCTCTAGTGAAACACTTAAGACAGTGGTGGGGCAAAAAAGAAACCTAAGACCACAGCCAATCAGTCATCCCAGGATAAGTCAGGGAGACAAACACCAACTACTTCCAGCACAACTCAAAATAGAAGCACAGAGACTCTTATGGCCACAACAGCCATAATAAACAGACTTAAAATTGACCCTCCATGACTAGGGGAATGGACCATAATAGCCATGGTTGGAGAGATAGTAACACGATAATAATTCCACCTAAAAGTATACAACTATCCCACAAACAACTGCAAACTCATAATCTCTGAACACAAGGCAAAGTCCCTTGAAGACTGCTTAATGTCTAATATTTAATAAGTTAAATATAAGCTTAGCAATGATTAAATAGTGATATATTCTAAATATTAATTACATAATAGAGAAATAAAGGAAACTCATGGCTAATACTACAGCCCTCATCATTGTAACTGGTCACATGGCCTTAGCTGGTATTTGTGACAACTTGATCTTTTTAATTATCTTGGGTGGGTCTCTGAAAATGTTTGCAGGAAGGCAGCCTCTCAGTATGATGCAGGATGTGAAGAAGCTCAAAGAAGCTAGAAGTAAACATCCTTTCTTGTGTGGGCACTGCAGGAAGCAAATTCCAGAAACTCAGGAAGCCATTAAGTCTAGGAAAGGGTTGCAGGACCCCACCATAAGCCTACATAAAGAAGAAAAAATTCTCCTCCCCCTCCCTGCCTGTTTCCTGTTCTGTGTGTGTGGTGTTGGTGATGGGCCAGCCTCTTTGGCTGTTACGGAATTTCCCCTCAATCTGTAGTTTCAATAAATCCTTTCCTACCCCAAATTTTGCCTGGTTTGAAGATTCATCCCAGTGGTGTATGACTGACTGGGAAACTTCTTTTAGTAACCATTCTATATTTTCTCCACCTTTTCAAGCACCTCAGAAGGTCTTGGTCCTTTACCTGGAGGGGTGACCAATCCTTCATTGCTGATGGATCTGGGCAATTTATCACACTACCTTGATTGGGGTGTTGTAGTTTCCCATTGATTTTGATAACAGGGGGTAACATCAAGAGACACCCTATAAAATCTCCTGCATTCCAGACATATTCTTCCTTGCCTCCATTGTAGAAGAGCAGTCCAATTTCTCCCTGGTAGTCTGGATCAATCATTCCTCCTGACCCTGTAACTCCTTTCTTGACCTGTTGACTGGAGGGCATCAGGAGCCCAAGGTGGCCAAGGGGGAGACTTAGCTTCCAGTTCAATGGAATGCTCTTTGTGCCTCCTGGCAAAAACACCCCCCCCCCCAACAAGACTTCTAGGCCAGAGGAGCATAAGGTTGCAGGAACGGAAAGTAAAAATTTGGCTAATGGGCCACTTGGGGTTATGGTAAGTGGTATCATTCCCATTTCCACCCTTTGATTCCTGGACCCATGAATTCAGACTATAGGAGAAACAGTAGGATATATAGGACACTGGCTCAGAGCATTCATAGCCTGTTGGAGAACCCTGCCCAAGCTCTCCAGGCTAGTGGCACCTAGTTGGTACCATAACTGGTTGTTTAAAAGGTCATTCCACTGTTCTATCAAGCCAGCTGCTTCAGGGTGGTGGAACACATGGTAGGAACAGTGAATTCCATGATCATGAACCCACGGCTGTACTTCCTTGGCTGTGAAGTGAGTTCCTTGGTCTGAAGCAATGCTGTGTGGAATACCACAACAGTGGATAAGGCACTCTATGAGCCCATGGATGATAGTTTTTGCAGAAGCACTCTGGGCTGGAAGGGCAAATCCATACCTGGAATAAATGTCTATTCCAGTAAGGACAAAACACTACCCTTTCCATGATGGAGGTGGTCCAATGTAGTCAACCTGTCACCAAGTCACTGGCTCTCGGAGGAATGCTACCATTTGGGGGCTCAGTATTGGTCTCTGCTGCTGGCAGATGAGGCAGTCAGCAGCAGCTGTAGCCAGATCAACCTTTGTTAGAGGAAGTCCATGTTGTTGGACCCATGCATAAACTGCTTCCGTGCCGCCATGGCCACTTTGTTCATTGGCCCATTGGGCAATGACAGGGATGGCTGAGGAAAGATGTTGGCCACTATCCACAGAATGGGTCAGTTCATCAACTTGATTATTAAAGTCATCATCCAATCAGGTTGCCTTCATATGAGCATTAACATAGGACACAATTATCCTTATATCCTTTGACCACTCAGAGAAGTCTATCCACATACATCTTCCCTAAATGTCTTTCTCACCAATTTTCCAATTGTGCTCCTTCCAAGTCCCAGACCAAACCACTGGCCACAGCCCATGAACCCGAGTACAACCGCATATCTGGCAGTTTTTCCTTCCAAGCAAAATGCAAACCATGTGCACTGCTGGAAGTTCTGCCCATTGTGAAGACTTCCCTTCACCACAGTCCTTTAGAGTTGTCCCAGAAATGGGCTGTAATGCTGCAGCTGTCCATTTTGGGAAGTACCAGCATAACGTGCTGAACTATCAGTGAACCATGCCTTAGTCCTCTCCTCCTCAGTCAGTTGACAATAGGGCACACCCCATGATACCTAGGTTTATGCTTGGGGATAGAAGGCATCGTAACAGGAACAGCAACCATAGGCATTCAGAAAACTTCTTCATGCAGCTTACTTGTGTCTTTGGGGCCTGCTCTGGACTGATCACGTATATACCACTTCCACTTGATGATGAAAATCTGCTGTGCATGACCAATTTTATGGCCTGGAGGGTCAGACAACACCCAGCTCATAATGGGTGGCTCAAATCTCAGAGCAACACAGTAGTCATTCTACATTTGGTTGTGCAAATGAAATAGTTTAGTTTTCATCAGCCAAATAATTTATTTATAAGCCTTTGTATAGCATCCTTGAAACATTAAATACCTAGAAAACTTAAAATTTCAAAAACAATAAAAATTGTTTTTTAGTTTTATTTTTAAATTTATTTTAATTATTTTTTTCAATAAAGGTAAATTTACATAAATAAAATTCATTTTTTATAGTGTGTAGTTTGGAGGGTTTGACAAACACATTCGGGTATATAAACCCTATTAAGCCCATCAGTTATAAAACCAAAGTGCATTATGCTTCCTCTGAATAAGGTTCTGTTTTCAAGACATAGTTTTCTTAATGCTAGCAGCATTTACTTCAGCATTTCCTTTGACTCAGAACTTCTGGTAATGAGTTTCTTGAATTTCTTTTTTCTTCTTGTTGCTGCTCTTAAGAAGCCAACTTGTCAGCCTTCCCTTTTACTCTTTTTAAATAACTTTATTATGAAAAAGTATATACATTGTATGAGCAAATCTTGAGAATGTGTCACCGTTTCCCTCCTCTCTGTTCTCTACCCACTGGGGTCCTTCCTCTGTGTGCGTACTGGATCTGTCCATAGGATAGGGGTTTATGAACTGCACCAGAGGTAGCCAGTTATTTTTTTTTTTTTGTTCTCATTTATTTTCTTTCCCTTGTGTATTGTTGCTGAGGGGGCAATTTCTCTGGATATTCTCCCCCACCAAGGCTCTTACATTCTTTCCACCTCCTCTTCTGCTCAGTTCCCTGAGTCATGGTGGGTGAGTTTTGAGTCTTCTTTGTTGTTCAGATCTTAAGTATCTCTGGACCTTTGCCCTAGATTTTATTGGGTATCCTTGGTATCTGTCTCCATTGATCTTTCATGGTTATCAGACTTGATGTGGTGATTGGCATCCTGTTTCTCTTCTCACTTTCTCATAGGTTTCATTTGGGCCCTGTGTGAAGGCTAGCAGTGGTTTGTCTCCTGCCAGGATGTCAGCCATCATCCAATATCTTCTTGGTTGAATTGAGTTGTCCCTGGCTCTTTCAAAGCCTTCTGAAAAATACCCAACAGAATCTGCGACAGAGAGTGAGGTCCATATAGATTAAATCAGACAACACTGTTATTTTGGCTAGCTCCTAATGTGTGTAGCCTTTCTCTAGCTCTCTGGTAGTTGGAATTTCCCCTAGAAGACTGGGTTCTTGGTACCCAGAGAATTATGCTGTGGATCCCAGTTCCAGTTAGGCATTCCTTCTCACTAAGCAGATCTCTTAGCCAATCATTAAGCAGTTGAATCCCCTCTGAGGTTTAGCACCACTATTGCACAGATGTGCGTTCCTTGACTTGCTGGTCTCTTCCATACAGCTGTGTGTTCAGCATTCTGGTGACAACTGTGTATATTGTATATCAGTGATCTCTGCTTTCTCCAAATGTCATTGACCAATATCCCCTGGCAGCTCATGCAACACCTTCCAATGCTACACACTGGTTATCATTCTGGATCTAGCAGGACCTCTTGGTGTTGTACTTTGTGATTTCTTCAGCAATGTGGTCTTACCTTAGGCCTGGAGCAGGTATTCAAGAGCTTTGACAGAAGTCTGTCACATTTTGGGGACCTTGTAGGTCTCTTTGATCAACAGTTCAATATGGGAAGGAATCAATGACTGGGACAGGGAATAGCAGGCCTGAGCAATTATTCTTGAGGTTAGGTTTCCTCCCATTCTTTTCATGGCCCCTTGTAACAGGTGGTGCCTTCAGCTTCCTTGGTAGCTTACTGTATAAGAGCTAGGGTTTTATGGTGTCAATTCATTACTAGTTTAGCTTACTGTTCCTTCCACACTCACATTCCCCCACATTCTCCTATCCTCCCCACAATTCATTCCATTCCCTTTTACAAATTCTCCATTTACTTACATATTTTCTTAATGTTCTGTTTTAACATGATTTGGAACCACATTTGAGGGAGAATATGTGGTGCTTGGCTCTCTGCTCCTGTTTGAGGTTGCTAAGGATGATCTGTTCCATTCTGTCCATTTTTTTTCTTTACATCTAATTATGTCATTTTTCCTTTCAGCTGTGTAGAATTCTATAGTGTATACTACAACTTTGATGTCCATTTGCCCAGTGATGGGTTGCTTCCAATTCCTAGTTATAATGAATTGAGCTGCTCTAAACATGGTTGAGCAAATATCTCTGCTTCAGTGGGGAAACCTTTGGATAGATGCCCAATAGAGGTACAGTGGGTCTATTGGTATCTCTATATCCATCCTGCTCAGGAGCTTCTACACTGCTTTCCATAGTGGTTGTACAAGTTTGCATTCCCATCACCAGTGAATGAGGGTCCCTTTTTCCCCACATCCCAGCCAGTATCTCTTATTGCTAGGTTTTTTTAATGATTGCCATTCTGACTGGAGTTAAATGGAATCTCATTGTTTTGATTTGCACTTCTCTGATGATTAATGACATGGAACATTTCCTCAAATGGGAGTTGGCCTGCTCTTCCTGAGGAGAGTACTGTGTTCCCTCAGGTACCTCAGTGGAGAAAATAATGCTTAAAATGTATAATTGAGAACCTCTGGTGATATAAGTAATAGTTTTCATTGTAATCTATCACCGAAAACTTACCGGAAAATAAATACCATTTAGAATCTATATAAAAGAGGAATTAGGAAGAGTTTAATATAGGCATCATATTTGGAGCTCCAGAAAACAAGAAAAAAAATATTCAGCAAGACAACTTTGCATGTGTATAACTAGAACAGGACTCTTAGTGAGAAGGTTTGACCGCGTTCCTGCTCTGTACTTTGCAACCTGTGGGAACATAGTACTCTTTCTTGTTCTGGGGGGACTTTTTTGCTTGCCTCTGCTTTATAGTGTGGGGTAGAGTATGTTCTCCCTAATTACATGTATGATTTACCTCTCATCTTTGAATCTACAACTTGTGGATTTTCCTAACACTGCAGCTTGACCATATGGATGTTTTCACTAATTCTAGGCCTGTGTAACTTCTCTAAACTCAGGGTAACAATGGCTACAGCTCTCTTTACTACTCATGTCTCATCTGAATTTCCTGGTCCTCTGCTATTCTCCCTTAAGTTCTCACTTTTTCCCCTTTTAACTGCCTTCTCTGGGGGGACTGCAAGTGGAGGCTCTGTGTGCTTCTTCCAAATCTCCCTCCTTACCTTATCTCTATCTTCATGTGTTTTAGAGCTAGTTAGGAGGTTCTAGCAGGGGGGCACAGCTATTTGTATACCCTTGACCAAAGACCAGTCCTCGTCTATTCGGGGAAGTTCATCCTCTTTGACCGAGTGTGCAGCTTAAGGAGGGACGTACATGGAGCGATGAGGAAGGATGGGGACAGCAGCCTAGACAGCCAGATCTGCCAAATCAACCCTAGCGATCATTGGGGTGACAGATGTCCCAGCCAGATCGCCCTCACATCCTCATGCCTTTAATTCTACTCCATTTTTTTCCTTACAAACCTCGATTTATTTTAAATCAACCTTCTAAGTTATGCAGTGGTTTCCACGTGAGTTTATGTTTTCTATTTGCTACATGTTTATACACTGTCCTTGATTTCTTCCTAGATACAAATTTCCCTTAAATACATCATTAATTTTGTAATTTTCCCTAAATCAACTTAATAATTTTAAAAATTATCCTTCCTTAGTTTGTTCTCCTCAATTGTTTATTAAAAATAGAACAGGTTTCAAGAAGGAAATAGAGGATATTTTGGTAAGATGGAAAGATATTCCATGCTCATGGATAGGTAGAAACAATATAATAAACCTGGCAATCCTGCCAAAAGTGATTTACAGATTCAATGTCATGCTGATAAAAATGCCAACCTCTTTTTTTACACACATGGAACAAACAATCTCAAAATTTATTTGCAAGGGGAAAAGACCTCAGATAGCTAAAAGTATTCTAAATAAATAAAAAAAAACCTTAGTGAGTATGTATCACCATGCCTGACTTTAGAAAATACTACAAAGCCATAGTAACTAAAACAGCATGGTACTGGCATAAAAACAGACAAATGAGTGAGATAGAATTGAAGATCCAGATTTTGATGTAAGTAACATCAGTTATTTGGTCTTTGACAAGAGTGCTGACAATGGACAATGGGCTAAAGATGGCACCTTCAAAAATGGTGCTGAACAAATTTGATAAACTTGTGTAAAAAATGAAAGTAGACCAACTCCTTTCACTCTGCACTAAAAACAACTCCAAATGGATCAGGGATCTCGATATAAATCATGTAATCCTGAAAACCCTGGAAGAAAAAAAAATAGAAGGAACTCTACATGAGACAGTAGTAGGGAAAAACTTCTTGAGCAAATCTCCACTAGCCCAAGAAGTGCAACATTCACTTAACCAATGGGACCTGATCAGGCTCAAAAGCTTCTGTACAGACAAAAATACCATACTCAGAGCCAATAGACACCCATCAAACTGGGAGATGATTTTTGCCAGCTATAACACAGACAGAGGCCTAATTTCCAGAACCTACAGAGAATTAAAAAACATAATAAAAACTGAATCTGCCCCCTCACAAAGTGGGGCACTGATTTCAACTGAGAATTCACAGAGGAGGTAAAAAATGACCTTTACTCACTTAAGAAAGTGCACAACATCCTTAAGCATCAGGGAAATGCAAATCAAAACTACATGACTCAAGTCAGAATCGCAATCATAAAGAAAACCACCAACAATAGTTGCTGGGGAGTTTGCAGGGAAAAAGGAACCCTGATTCACTGCTTGTGGGATAGCAAGCTTGTTCAACCACTTTGGAAAGCACTGTGGAGACTCCTGAACAAAATAGACATAAAGCTACCAATGGACCCATCTATCCCACTACTAGGCATCTACCCCAAAAATGTCACATCTCAGGATAGAGACATTTGTCCAACTATGTATATAGCAGCCCAATTTATAATAGTCAAAAATTGGAGTCAACCAACATTCCCATCCATGGAGGAATGGATAATAAAATTGTGGTTCATTTACACTATGGAATTTTACTCAGCTGAAAAGAAAAAAAATGACATTTCAAATTTTAGAGAAAAATGGTCTGACTTGGAGCAGATCTTACTAAGAACAGAGCCTCAAACACCATATATTCTCCCTCATATATGTTTCCTATACAGGTTAACCATAAACTATATGCAAACCAGTCAAGAGAAGTGAGAGTTTATGAAAGAGGGGTAAAGAATGGGGTGATGGGTGACTTAAATATGAAGCTGAAGAATCCATTTTATAGACAAAACTCCATTTTGTAAAACTAGCTTCACTTTAGATTGGCCTCCCCCTCCCTAAAGGATGCCTGGTGATAAAGACAAAGGAGCAAAAAAAGATTCCATAAAAGGGAACATATGGCTGTCCTAGAATGAGGGCTGGATCTGGGATGTGGCCCCAAAGTGGTAACCAATCAGGAGATATATAGATAAAGGGAGGGAACCAATAGAAACGCCACACACCCTGTAACATGAGTTATATTATAATTAAGTAATTTTTTTTATCTATAAGTACCCTGCTCCTTTGTTCTTCAGGGCTCCATCTTGCCTGGACACTGCTGGTGGAGCCCAACTGCGCAGCTGATGAATAAAAACACCTCTTGCTTTTCCATCTGCTGGTGTGGTTATGGGAGTTTTGGGGTACACTCTCCTGAGAGAGGCCTTGGGGGTCTTTCATTTTGGGGGCTCGTCCGGGATTTGAGCGATCCCCCCTACTCAAATAAACACCACCATCAGGAGGTAAGACCGGCCGGCATTTCACTTTTTCTGTCTGTACCATACGGATCTGTATTAGAATCTAGAGAGGGGTTGACGGACCCGGTAACTCTCTGATTCTCCGCCCTGGGGGACGCCTCAGGGACATCTGAAGGAGGGGGGGGGCGAGAAGGCAGTCCTCCTCCCTGAAGGAGACCGTGCCTCCTTCTGTCTATCTGGTTTCGGTTCGCCGATCTGTGCCACGGCTCTGGCTATAAATGTGTCAGTCTGTGCTTTGGTTTGTTTTATGTTAAATGTTAACTGTGCCTGCTATAAATCAGTCACATATCACCACCTTGTGGCTAACTAGAGAAGGAAAAAAAAAGAGAAAACAAGTGCTGCGCAGCTTCTGGCCCTGAGTGTTTGTCCGTGTCATTGTGTCTGTGTGGTCTACTTTGTGTTATTTGCGCCTGCGATGGGTCAGTCACAGAGCACCCCCTTGAGTCTAACTATAGACCATTGGGGAGAGACACGGAAAAGAGCTCATAATCTATCATTGGTAGTTAAGAAAAAGAAATAGGTTACTCTCTGCACTGCTGAATGGCCTTCCTTTGATGTGGGATGGCCAAAGGGAGGTACCTTTAACAAACCTGTTATTTTGCAGGTTAAGAAAAAAATCTGGCAGAAACACCTTGATCAAGTGCCTTACATTGCTACTTGGGAAGATCTGGTTGCCAGCCCGTCTGTTTGGCTGGCTCCCTTTGTCTACCCAGATCCCTCCCCTTCTTCACCAGATCCCTCCCCCTCTCCACCCACCCTTACTCTACCCACACCCCCTCCTGCTCCTCCTAGTTCTGACCCTCCCATTCCAGCCCCCCTCCTACTACCTCCTCCCCCTACCCAGTGATTGATAAAACTAAACCGATTTTATCCACAGATAATGAGGAGTTATTTGATCTTATGACATTCCAGCCACCCCCCTATAGACCTCCTGCATCTTCCCCCTCTGCCACTGCCCCTCCAAAACCCTCCCCTGCTTCTTCCTCTAGTCCTCTTTCCCCTGCCCCCTCTCAGAAACTTAACTCCCCTGAACTCAGCTCCCCTGTTGCGTCTCGTCTCAGGGAAAAATGAGGAGAGTGTGATGTACCTACATCTATACCCACTCTCCCCCTCAGAACCCAAATTGGGCCAGAGGGCCAGACCATTCAATATTGGCCATTCTTTGCAGCAGATCTTTACAACTGGAAGGTCCACAACCCCCCTTTCTCTAAGGACCCTCTTGCTCTAACCAATCTAATAGAGTCTATTCTGCTGACATATTAACCCACTTGGGATGATTGCCAGCAACTCTTACAGGCCCTCCTGACATCAGAGGAAAGACAACAAGTCTTCCTGGAAGCTCGCAAAAACGTTCCAGGGGATAATGGACAACCTACTCAATTAACCCCTGAGATTGATGCTGTTTTCCCCTTAACTCGTCCCGACTGGGACTATATTACTCGGGAGGGAAGGGAACGATTCCGTCTCTATCGCCAGTTTCTCCTAGCGGGCCTCAGAGCAGCGGGCCGGAGGTCCACCAATTTGGCACAGGTGAGATCAATTACCCAGGGGGCAGATGAAAGTCCAGCAGCATTCTTAGAGAGGCTGAAAGAAGGTTACAGAATGTATACTCCCTTTAACCCTGAATCGCCTGAGAATCAGGGGAATATCTCCATGGCTTTTAATTATCAGTCTGTGCCAGATATAAGAGCAAAGTTACAGAGGCTGGAGGGATTACAAGGTTATACCCTACAGGACTTGGTGAGGGAAGCGGAAAAGGTATTTAATAAAAGAGAGACGCCAGAGGAAAGAGAAGAATGACCTAGAAAGTTGCAGGAGGATAGGGAAAATGAGAGAGATAAACGAAGGAATAGAGAATTGACTAAAATATTGGCCACTGTAGTGCAGGAGGGTCAGAATAGCAAGGGGAGAAACAGGATGCAGCCCCGTATTGAGCACGACCAATGTGCATATTTTAAAGAAAAAGGCCACTGGGCAAAAGAGTGCCCAAAGAAAAGCACTTGTGCGTATTGTAAGGAAAAAGGACATCATCTCCGGGAGTGTACTAAAAGGCCGAGAGCGTCTCCTAGGGCCAAAGTTCTGTCATTAGAAGATTAGGACCGTCAGGGCCAGGAGGCCCCCCCCCCCTGAGCCCCGGGTAACCTTGAGAGTTGGGGGGGCACCCTGTTACTTTTTTAGTGGATACTGGAGCACAACACTCTGTCTTGACTGAAGCTGGAGGGCCTATGAGTTCCAAAACAGCGTGGGTTCAAGGAGCCACTGGTGGAAAACTCTACAAATGGACAACTGAGAGAAAAGTCCAATTGGCCTCAGGTACCGTTACCCACTCCTTCCTGCTGGTGCCGGACTGCCCCTACCCTTTGTTGGGGAGGGATCTTCTGACCAAGGTAGGAGCTCATATTCAATTCCACCCTGGGGGCGCTACTGTCCAGGGAGATGAAGGAAAACCACTTCAAATATTAACTGTAAAATTAGAAGATGAATATCAATTATTTCAAGAGACAGGGGCTAAGTCGAGCCTAGACTCCCATTGGCTAAAGGAGTTTCCTGAATCATGGGCAGAGACCGGAGGAATGGGACTAGCCATACATCAGTTACCCATCGTGGTCACTTTAAAGCCCACTGCAGTACCAATATCAATCAAACAATATCCAATGACTGCTGAGGCTAAAGAAGGAATAAGGCCACATATAAGGAGGCTTCTGGACCTTGGCATCCTACAACCTTGCCATTCACCCTGGAATACTCCATTGCTACCAGTAAAAAAGCCAGGGACAGGGGATTACAGGCCAGTCCAGGATTTAAGAGAATTAAATAAAAAGAGTTGAAGAAATACATCCGACAGTGCCTAACCCCTACAATCTCCTCAGTACGTTACCCCCTACCCATACTTGGTATACTATCTTAGACTTAAAGAATGCCTTCTTTTGCTTAAGACTGAGTCCCATAAGTCAGCCTTACTTATGAGGCTCTACACCAGGATTTAGCCCCTTTTAGACAAAATCATCCCCATCTGACTTGGTTGCAGTACGTGGATGACTTGCTTTTGGCTGCGCCAGATCAGGAAGCTTGTCTTGAGGGTACCAAAGAACTGCTCAGGACACTAGGAACTTTGGGATACAGGGCTCAGATCTGTAAGAAGGAAGTTTCTTATTTGGGATATATCCTAAAACATGGACAGAGATGGTTAACAGAGGAAAGGAAGCGAGCTATATCCCAGATTCCAGTTCCAGAAAATCCTAAAAAGGTCAGAGAATTCTTGGGGACAGCAGGATTTTGCAGACTATGGATACCTGGGTTTGCAGATATGGCTGCTCCCCTATACCCTTTAACTAAATAGGATGTGCCCTTCACTTGGGGAAAGGAACAACAGCAAGCTTTCTCCAATATAAAAAGAGCCCTCCTAAGTGCTCCCGCTCTAGGACTACCTGATGTTACTAAGCCCTTTGAACTTTTATCGACGAAAAAGGAGGTATCGCCAAAGGAGTATTAACCCAGAGGTTGGGACCTTGGAGAAGGTCCGTTGCATATTTGTCAAAAAAACTGGACAATGTGGCCGCCGGTTGGCCATCATGTCTTCGCATGGTGTCCATTGCTACCCTAGTAAAAGACTCTTACAAACTGACTCTTGGGAAACCATTGACTGTGATAACACCTCATGTGGTAGAAACCATAATCAGACAGCCACCTGAGAGGTGGATGTCAAATGCCTGAATGACACAATACCAATCTTTACTCCTAGATAAGGATCGCATTCAGTTTGGACCGGCCACCACCCTAAACCCAGCTACGTTCCTCCCTGATGCCAGTCAAGGGACAGGTATGGCCTCTCTACACGACTGTCAACAGATCCTGTCTGAAGTGCACGGGGCTCGATCAGACCTTTCTGATGTGCCATTGGCAGATGCGCAGACCTGGTTCACCGATGGGAGCAGTTACCTCCTAGAGGGAGAACGTAAGGCCAGGGCAGCGGTGGTGGATGGAAAATCTGTTATTTGGGCTAATGCATTACCTCCCGGGACTTCAGCCCAAAAGGCTGAAATTATTGCCTTAACTGAGGCCTTAAGGAAAGCAAAGGACAAAAAAATTAATATCTACACAGATAGTAGATATGCCTTTGCCACTGCCCATGTCCACGGAGAGATCTATAGAAGAAGAGGACTTCTAACCTCAGAAGGGAAACAAATTAAGCATAAGGAGGAA
>PVHP010003624.1:0-77184 GCA_004024765.1 Zapus hudsonius
CAAACCATCACAATCTGCCACTGGCCCCACAAACTAATAATCATACATGCTGTAAAATGCAATACATTCAGCTCAACTCCAAAAGTACCCACAGTTTTTATCAATCCCAATGATATCCAAAACATCTTTTTTAAAAATTTATTTACTCATCTTTCAAGCAGGGAGAGAGAAAGAGAGAGAGAGAGAGAGAGAGAGAGAGAGAGAGAGAGAGAGAGAGAGAGAGAGAACACCAGAGTCACCACCTTATGGGTCTGGCTTATGTGGGTCCTGGGGAATTGAACCGGGGCCTTAGGCACTGGAGGCAAGTGCCTTAACCGCTGAGCCATCTCTCCAGTCCCTCAAAACATCTTTCAACTAAACTATAATACCAAAAAACAAACCCAAAATGGCCCACGATATTCACACTGCAAAAGATGGAATTAGGCATTAGCAAAGACAGATTGAACCCATAAAAAATTTAAAACAAGGCAAAAATCAAACTCTAACCCCAAGTTCAATAATAGTCAGTGGTGGGTCTCTTGGAGTTCAGATTCCGCCTCTCCAACTAGGCTATTCAGAGTCTGGAAAACATCATCCAGTGCTGGCAGCTCTCCTTGGCAGCCATCCCATATTCTTGGGATTTCACTGGGTCTCCACTGCAGCTCATAGTTCATCCTCATGGCTTCACTGGGCTTCCATTCAGGCAATCAAACACACCTGCCTCACACAGCCCATAGCCATTTCCAAAAACAAAACCATGTTGCAAATCCAATGACTCTCTCTTCCTGCATTTCTTATGCTCCATAGTACCAGATTAGCTACCAACTTGTTAATCCAGGAGGGAACAAAATCAACTTTGAAGAGCAGGAAAGCTTCAATATTCATACCCCTATTTCAAAAGAGTCTGTATCCTTCCTGCTGTCCCAAAGCAGATCACCTGGCCCAATCTCAATGGTTGTAGTATCTCAAACAATTGCAATTGAAAAGGCAGCAGTTTCAGCGCAAAGACTTCATTTCTTTCGGTGCCATCTCCATCTGCTCACACCAGTCCATTTTTATGCAATACAACCCTGCAGAAGTTCTCACAACACAGGCAGGCCGAATGCAGCAAGCCTCTCCTACAAACTACTTCTATATCAGTCCCAATAAAGTTCTTTCTCACCCTCATAAGCCAAACCTCACAGTTCATAGTCCTTTCTGCATTCAGGTCTTTTAACTCTGACCCTGACCAGAATGGTCCATGAAGCTGTACTTACAGCAAGCACTGCTAGGTGTCTCTTAGGTTTAAGTTTCAAAACTGTCCACATTCCTCCTGAGAATTAGTTCCAAAAGGCCAAAAGCCACAGAATCAGGGTTCTAGCAATAACAGACCTCACTCCTGGTACCAAAATTATTGAAGTTAACTTTCTTGTTGCTGCAACAAAGAATACAACCAAAAGTGGCTTGTGGAGGAATGGGTTTATTTTGGCTTAACGGACTAGAGGGGAAGCTCCATAATGGCAGGGAAATCACTGGCATGAACAGAGGGTGGACATCACCTCCACCACAGCACTGTGACAGGGGCAGGAGAGTGTGTCAAACACTGAAAAGGGGAAGCTGGCTATAACACCCATAATCCTGCCCCCAACAACACAACTCTAACAAGATTCCAAAATGGCTATCTGCTAAGGATCAAGCATTTAGAGCAGATACGTTTGTGGGGGACACCTGGATCTGTGAAATCATCCCAGAGTTTCAGAAGCCACAGAGCAGATTCTGGTTGAATTCTGCTCTTCTAAGAGCTGCTGAGCCGTGAGGCTTATGGTGCCATAGCACATGTACTTCTGATCCCAGTTCATGAAGGGGGATGGGTGGATGGCAAATGCACATTCTATACCATCCTCCAGCTGCAGTGTATATCCTGATAGAATGACAAGACAGTTCCAGAATCCCCAAATTAATCTGGCAACTGGTCCATGTTCTCACAGACATTGAAATGAGATAATTACTGAATAGTGATTAAATATTCTTGGAAAGAACTTCTGGTTGTTCCAAACAAAGGCAGAGCAGACCACTCAATGACCAAGAATTCATGAAGACCAACTGTGGACTGGGGGTGATGTTGGGGTGTTTATTCTCCAGACATCTCAATGCTGCTCAGCACAGTCATCAACAAAGAACCCATGGAGGGATAGAAACCACAATTATTCTACAACACAGACTCCCCTCTAGAAGATGGGCAACTGCCATTCTCAAGGGCCCAACGTGCCGCCAACAGAGATAGGCACAACCTTGCTATGACAACACATTGTGGAAGGCTCACAAAGCTTGACGGTGTTTAGGATCCCATTTATTCTAAGAATAGCCAGGAACCAACTGTGACCTAGCTGGCTGTATCTGCAAATACAAGCTGGGATTTCCACCCTACTTTCTTTCCATCTGTCACAGCACAAAACACTGCTTCTGGTCAAGGACCTCCCTGACAGAGAGCAAAGCCCCGACAACAGACCTCTGCCTGAGGGGTTCACTATTAACATGTACCCCATTGCCAAATAACATCAAGTGCTGAGCCAGGACACTGGCAAGAGTGGATTCTTTTCCTACAAGATAAACCATTTCTGAGAAATACATAGTTCTATTTCTCAAAGTAACCTTTAGAATAAAAGCCTAGTGAGCAAGGCCTAACTTAGACTCTCAAAATGGGCTGGAATCTGTATCTTAAATTGTCCTAAGTTTAACCAGGACATGGCTTTCCACTTGTACTATCACAGTGACAAAAAACAAAAATACCCACAAGCTATAATGAATTTCTCTGGTTAACCCTGAAAACATCTCATGTATCCTGGGTCTCAGTTTTCTTACACTTAAAATATGGAAAATGTTACTATAAGTATTTTTTTTTGCAAGACCAATACACAGTAAGGCCTGTAAAAGGTGTCACATAGTGCCTCTCAGTCATCATTCAACAAACCTGCAGAAACATATGGTGACTGTATACATTTATTATAAAAGCTATCACTCAAATAGATGAGGCTAAATTCCATTTAAGTAATTGCAGCATTGAAAACTCACACTGTTTAAAAGTTAGTGATTACTAAATGTGGATTAAGTTCTTGGGAATGTAAATCCTTTAACAATGAGACCATGTGACAATAAAGAAAAATGTGACAAAAACTATTATGCATGAAAAATTCAGAAATCTAAGGAAGTGCTCAATAAACATATTACATATAAATCCATTATATAAAAATAAATATATGTTTAGCTTCTCAAAAAAACAGGATATTTACCTTAAATATAGAATACTAAGCAATTTTTAAAACAATTCTAAAACATGATAAAATGCTTAGCATTTCAACTCAAGTACTGGAAGATAATTAAATGTGTATACACTATAAACTCAAGTATAACCATGAACACTTACTGACAGGAATACATTCTAAGAGATGTACTGGGAAGCCAAATTCTCACACTAACACAGCTACATCACTGCACAAAATAATCTTATGAGACCACGGGCATACAAGCATGCAGTCCACCCTTCTGCAGCGCAGGGCTGTATGTGAGCCCTCTGTACACAAAACAGTCCCAAAGCACACTTTAACACAAAACAGTGATGGTGAGACCACAGGAAACTTGTTCTCTTATGACAAACTTAATCTTACCATGCTATCTATCTACATGGAGATAAACTGCTTTTTTAGAATTAAAAAAGTATTCTTATTTTATGCATAAGTATTAAGGTACAAATTTAAGATAGTACAATTTTGAAACTAAAAAGAATGACTCAGTTTTCTTTTCTAAGGGGAATCTCAAATGTGTCACCTTATAAAACATTTTCTTCATATGATTCCATTTGAGATTCTAGTCAGCTTGTATATAACGGGTTCTAACCCAAGGGAACATCACTGAGCACCAAAGCAGCCATTGTCTATGTAAATATTACTTACCTTGGCCTTGTCTCTCATGGAACCTTTGCCGAGGATGGACATTTTTGTCAGGGTTTCTTCTTGTAACCTCTTCAGAGAATTGCCACGTGGACCCAACAATTTTCCCACAAAGTTGAACTAGGGAAAACAAACCAAACAACCAGGTTTGAAACATGTACACCTAAAAGTAGTTTCTCAGTCTTGAACACCGGGAAGCTCTGAAGTATGTGACATCCCTCATTAATCAAGGGTGAATGGGGCCCTGGACTCAAGTTTCACTATGTTTCTGGAAAGGGTTTTAATGAGATGGGTTGTCACGGAAGAGTAACCTACTGCATTGTTTGAAGTAGGATGTACGTAGAACTTGATCTTTGGGTACCAAGTGTATTGTTAGGAGGGGGCATCTGTAGCTCCAGCCAAGCAGAACCTAGGGTGTCTAGCTTTTCCCTATGCTTGCTTCCTCAAGGTCAGGTGCTGCTAACATTTTACAAGAAATCACAAGGAAACGATCCATAGCACCAAATGAGCCAAAATTTTTAGGACACAGGAAGCAAAAGCAGACAAGTGGAATTTCTTGACATTAAAAGCATCTACGCATCAAGGTAAACCATCACCAAAGGGAAAAATCAACCCAGGGGCTGGAAGAAGCACTTGCAAGCCATCACCTGACAGGGGCTCATGGCCAAAATATACAAGAAGCTCGCAACACCTCCATAGCAAAATTAAAAACCTAACTACACTTGATACAGCTCTCCACCACTGGTATAAATCCA
This sequence comes from Zapus hudsonius, assembly GCA_004024765.1. NCBI lineage: Eukaryota > Metazoa > Chordata > Mammalia > Rodentia > Dipodidae > Zapus > Zapus hudsonius. The sequence continues at coordinate 4,661 of PVHP010003624.1, forward strand.
AAGGAAAAGAAATACGTATGCCCAAGAAATAGAAGCAACCCATGGGTCTGTTGTGTTATAAATGGATAAAAAGAAGTGCAGCTTGTATAGAAATGAATAGTATTTAGACATAAATTTAATGAAATCCTATCATTTTGACAATATGAATGGAACTGGAGAACATTAAGTAAAATAAGCCAGGCCTGGAAGGGAAATACTGCAGGACCTTGCTCATGTCTGGAATGTAACAAGGACAATCTCAATGAAGCCAAAGATAGAACAGTGACTACCAAAGGCCTGGCAAAGTAGGGGGAGAGATAGGGAGAGGCTGATCCACCCTTCTGCAGCACAGGACTATATGTGAGCATCTGTACATAACAGCCCCAAAGCACTTAAATTTAACAGAAAACAGTCATGTGAGACCACAGGGTACTTATTCTCTTCCACCCCAAGGGGAAGCCTCACTAAGCATAGGCTTAAGTTCACACAGGTTGACTACAGATGAGGATAGTGTACTACATACGTCCAAAAGTTAGAGGGGTTTGAATTTATTACACAACAAATTATCAGTGTTTAAGGAGCTGCCATGATTAGCCAGATTTAAGCGTGATACAACATTCACATGGATAAACGACTGCATATATGGAATTCTTGTGTTTTATGTGTCCAAAAGTAATCTTTAAAAATAGCTTCAAGTTGCACAATTTATGTTGACTTTCCTCAGCTCTGCAAGATATGAGAGCTATTGTCAGGAGATGATTATAAAAGTTTTGGGGGATAAAATTGCAGGCTATGATCCGAAGATGGTCAGAAAACAATGCCAAGGGCAAAACGAATGATAAGACTAAGTCAGATTTCCCTCCGTTTGTGGTAGTTGGATATGATAGTGTAAATGTACAGCAATAGAGACTCAAGTGTTTTATTATAATTGAATTTACAACTTCAGCCCCTAGCAGGCAGATTCCTTCTGTGTGGGGGGGAGAGCATGTCACTGGGGGCAGATCTGAATTCCAGCCCAAAGGTGTGGAGAGAGCAGTCTGAGTTCTGGCTTCCAGTGGTTCATACTTACTGGACTTGTTTCTCTCTGCTTGGATGTAAGCAGCTTCTTCCACCATTGACGGAACTTCCCTTGGATCTTTCAGCTTGAACTAAATCCCTTCCTCCCCAAAACTGTGTCCATTTGGAAGTTCATCCCAGTAATGTGGAGCTGACTACACCACACTTGTTATTGTAACAAATTATTTTCACAATCAAGAAGGATGATGGGATTCTATGTGCATATACCAAGGAAAGGCACTTTATGTGACTTTTACACCTTCTGGTTTCTCTTTCCATTTTTGTTTACAAAGCATGTGTAGGTGAATTCTGGGGCAACAAGAAATACTTCAATCCCATGTTTATTCTTATCTCTGCTCAGCCAGCCACACAAGTCTAACTAGTCATATTCCTCCTCAAAAGTCTCAAATGCAGAGCAGGGACAAATGACCCACTGTGTGGCCTATAGGAAATGGGTAAGAAAATATACCAAATCACCTGCAGGAGCACCAGTACCTCACCTATGACTGATGCCAAACTACTCAGGGGGTGTTGAGCTTAACTACGGTGAACAAATCACCATGATCTGAATGCCACAGGAACTAACTTAACTGTCCTTCATCAACAAGAAAACCCTGGGACCAGCCACCAAGCTGAAATGACATGACCAGGTCTAGGCCTTACAGGTGAATCAAGAAACTTGCTTTTGCTTAGTAGTCACAGATTCTCAAGAGAGTGGATACTGAATGTCCTTAGAGACAAGCTGTTTTCATGGCTGTCCTAGTCAGCCACAAGCCACTGGGATGAATCTCCAAACCAGGAAGAATTTGGGGAGGCAAGTATTTACTAAAGTAACAGATCCAGGGGAAGTTTAATAATGAAAAAAAAAAGGCAGGCTCCTTCACAGATCCAAGCAGAGAGAGAGAGAGAGAGAGAGAGAGAGAGAGAGAGAGAGAGAGAGAGAGAGAGAGAGAGAGAGAGACCGACCCAGCACCAGCAACTCAAGCAAGCACAATCTAACTACCAAACAGCAGGAGCTCTAGACTTAAGCTCGGACTGCTCTTGGCATATCTATAGCTGGAATTTTACATCCTTCCCAGAATCACCTTCAGGCTGGAGCCTAGAGAATCTGGCCTAAGTGACACCTCCTCCATCCAGGCAGCTCGAGAGAAACATTTACATGAATTTATTGGGGGACATCCATTCAAACTACCACAATGACCCTCTGCTTGATCTCAAAAAGAATATTCATTTAAGCTAGACCCAGCCTCTCAGCAAGAAAAGACTTACATAACAGTTGGAGTAAGAGTGATTATGGACTCTTTAGAGACAGAGCACTAAACCAGGAAAGAAGTACCTTGCTCTCACAATCAGGCCTGGGTCCTATCCTTCCTCCTGGAGACCCAGGGCTGTGGACTTCTCAATGAGTGTCCTGAGTAGTAATGTGAACACAGCAGCTCCAGGCTTCAGTTTTACCACAGTGTGGTTATAACAGCCCTCAGACTACAGGGTTATTGAAGGCTTCTTGATTAAAACATCAGCCAGATATGGTGGTGCAGGCCACCACTTGGAGAACAAAGGATCACAAATTTTAAGCTCAGCTGGGCAACATGGAAAAGTCCATCTCAAAAAAAAAATTAAAAACAAAACAAACATCAAAATACCAGATAATACATTAACCACTATGCAAATGTTGACTTTCACCTGTGTGTGGTGCTATTAAAAGACAGTAATAATAAAGATCCTCATCTTCACCTTTCTGTTTCTGAAAACAGTCTGAGAGAACTCACAGATGGTTTCTTACTCGCTTCTGAAAAGGCCAGACACAGGCCCTATAAACTCTTCTTTTTTTAATGTAATAAAAGATTAGGGGAGAAAGCGGGGGACATTGCTTTATGACAGAGACCAGCGTGGCAAGAATTACTCACTATGTAATAGTGCGACTTAACTTAAGCGGGTAATTAATGGCTCTCGTTTTGGCTAAGAGATCTGCTCAGTGGCAAGGAACCCTTAGCTGGAACTGGGATCCAAGGCAAATTCTTATGGAGACCACGAATTGAGACTCCAAGGGGAAGCCCCCACTAAACATGAACCTAAACACAGGCTACACCCAGCATAACCTCACTGAATTAAAAATGCTTATCCCATTTCACCTATGCTGACCTCGATCTCCCTTGGAGAATCTGTTTGTATTTTTCAGAAGGCAGTAAGGACCGTGGACATCTCAGTTCTACTAACAAGACCTGAAATAGCTGACTCCCAGGCAGGAGATGAACCACCCCTAACACATCATCTAGGACCCAGGTGAAATCAGAGGAAGTGGTGAGACAAGCAAAAATGCTGCTTCCACAGCGAGCCTGACAACCTATGCAAGGGTAATGGTGACAGACTGAGGATACTCAAAACAGTCCAAAGTAGAAACCCAGAAACTCTCAAGTCCTCCACCCTAAATAAAGTAGACTTAAAACTCACCCACCATGGGTTGGGGAACTTTGAAGAAGTAGAGTGGAAAGATTTAAAGAGCCATGTTGGAGGGAATATCCAGAGACATTGTCCCCTCCTCCCCCCAAAAAAATACAATCTGCTGCTTGCACAACTCATAGCCCTCCATCCCATGGAGCATTCTAACAATCCCACTGAGGAGGACCCTCAGTGGAATAGGGGCAGGGAAGAGGGAAATGGGGGGGGGGCAACAACACAAGACTTGTACATACTGATTGTATCTCCATTGACTAATCAGGTAAAGCTGCCTTTCCTGACCATAGTCAAGGTTCCTGAACTTTGAATCTCAGAAGTTAGAGTCAGAAAAGGACCTTTAAAAAAGCCCCATTGGAAAATAGGCCCTGTCCGAATAAAACTCCACCACAGCTCCACCCTGCCATGGTCACCCATGCATCCCAACCCCCCAGAAGAAAAGCCCCTCCTGCATGCTCTGAGAGGTAGTCCCTAGTCAAGGTCTGCAAGATTTCAACCACCCACCCCCTTAACCCACGGCAATAGTCCCTTTCTGGATTCTTGCAATTACCTTTTAAAATAAAGTCACTCTTTATTTAATTCTAGGTTTGTTTTAATTTGACAACTGTATTCGCAAGACAGATAGTAAGAACTTAATATGTTTCAACATTCATTTATATAAATAATTTTATTTGCCTACGCATACTAAGTAGTCTATTCATCAGCATGTACTTACTAATCATTACACTAGTTCATCTGCACTGAAGGTGAACATGCTTTCATTTCTAAGACTAGGGTGGTTTTCCCCCTAGATGTCATTATCTACACTGTGTATATATGTGAGAGTATTGTGCACCCATGTATGTGCGTGTGCGTGTGTGTGTGTGTGTGTGTGTGTGTGTGTGTGTGTGTGTCCACACTAAAACTGGAAACGGGAAAATCTTTCCATGACTCCAAGGAGGCAAACCAGCCTTAGTGAGGACAGGCTTCACTAAAGATGGTCCACCAGCTGTGTGGTTATATTCTTCACTGGTAAAAAACCAAGTATCTTTAAAAATTATTATTCTTTAATTGATCAAAACTATATTTGTGATTTGACACTATTCCTGGGGGAACAATTACAGTCAGGCTTTCATTTCATAAACAATCAAACCTTGAGAACAGGTCTCTTTTACAAGGTTCTCTTAATTAGGTGCTCATGAGAAAGGTAACCAGCCTGACAAAGGGAAAGCTTTATTGACTATTAATACTCATGGTGGAGTGTGTGCCAACTCCTCTTGCAGAGTGTCGAACCCAGCAAGGGGCACCTCAGGGACTCAAGTACAGTGACTGACATTCTTCGTGGGCTCTGAGCAGGCCTTCTGTGTACACTGCTATATCTCTACTGCCTGCCTGTGCAGAGAAGGTAAGGAGTAAAAGGAACTAAAATTAACAAAACTCTTACCAAGCCTCCCTTGAAATGCTCTTTTCAGTCTTCACATTTTTCTGCAACCCTCCAACAGCTGCCCATCTGCTATCTCCTCTCACTAAGCACTAAAGGCATCTCTCCACATCCACTGCAGCCTCATTCCTTCACTAGCTACATCTTTTTGAAATGCAAAGCTGGCCTCACCAGGCCTCTGCTTAGAACACAATAATGGCTCCTTCTTAGGGCCATGCTCTTGCTTTTGATTTCTTCCAGTTTCTCAAAGCCACCTTGCTCCAAGCGCAGCTCATGAGCCGGGTTTTAGAGAGCTGGAAAGTTCATCCCAACCCTTAAAATAGTGACAGAGCTGGATAGAATACTATAGTGTTATAAATTAACACTATATCCCAGAAAACCCTACCTGTACAGCACCCCTTGAATGCATGCGCAGAGAGCACCAAAACTGAAGCATCTGACATCATATCTGTTGTGGTTACCTTCGTGTTGCTGGGACAAAACGCCTGACAAAAAGCAGCAGATGGGAAGAAAGGGTTTATTTCAGCTGACAGTCTCAAGGAAGTTCAGCATGGTGGAGAAAGGATGGTAGAGCAGAAGCTGGTCATCACTTCTTGTTATAGTAGCTGACAAGAAGCAGTAACAGAAAGAGCTGTGCTCTGGCAAGGGGGGGCTGGCTATAACACCTAAAGCCCACTCCCAATAACACATCTCCTCCAGCAAGGCTCCAACTCCCAAATGGAGACCATCTGGGGACCAAGCACTCAGAACACAGGAGTCTATGGAGGACACCTGATTCCAGCCACCATATTACATGAGGGGAATTCACAACAGAATTTAACCCAAGAAACACAAGATATGAAATACTGAGGAAACTCCGGAAAGATCAGGGAGAAGACTGAAAGTGATGGGAGGGCAGGGAAGCAGAAAGAAAACGACCATGGCTGAAATCCTCCCAGAACCATACAACCTGCCCTCTTCCCCAAAATTCTCCCAGAACCACTTACCCAGTCCTCCTCCCCAACAAAATCCTTCACCTTCAGGAATCACAATAAATCCTTTTATTAGTTTTAGTAGTAGCAAATTCAGTAACAGACCTGGATCAGTGTGAGTCCTGAGTCTAGGTTACTGCTACCATCACACTGGAGACTGACCGGGCCAACATGCTCCAGGTGCTGAGGGGGGAACAAAGCCAACCAACAATGTCTGCTAGAGGCCTACACAGAAGCAACTTCTGAGGACTGACGGTCACTCAATGCTGACACTCCATACTAGGTGGAACTTCGTGACAATCACCCATGAGCTGTGTCTTGTGCAAGGGCCTGGGCCCCAGAATGCAGGCTCACAAGAAAACACCCATGTACTGCACTTCTGAGGCAGGAAAGAATCCTTGGAGAGGATGGTGGGGAAGGTGTGATGGAGACAAGGAAGAACAGAGGAGAGACACACTGGGCTCAGGCCATGAACAAGAATCCAGACTTAAAATACACATGCAATAGTAGTTTCACATTCTCTTTGTATGTTGGTCCCTGCGTAATTTTTCAATATTAATACGAATGCATACTTTTAACAAAAGCAAATAAATCACTGAGAAAAAAAAAAACATGTAAGTTCAGAGCAAGGAACAGCCAGGGCCTATCTTGGTGCTCACTGCCTACAGCCCCTGTCCACTCCAGTAATCCTTATGCATGCCCCCAACTGTGTTTTCAGACAATTCCTTTCGCCTTGGTTCTTACCAGCAGGGAATGTATTTTATTCAACTCTGAAATCTTTTCTACAACCAATCCCTGTCTCGATCCTTTATATACTGCTTTATACATACTAATACTAAGAGGAAAGGGAAAGAACAATAAATTAGCTATAACTTAATGAGCATTGGATCTGGAAACCTGAACATATATCTTGTGTTGTTTATATTGAGAAAGACAGTGTTGTGGTTTGAGGGTAAAGTGTCCCTGGAAGGCTTGGATGTTTGAACACTTGGTACTCAGTTGGTGGTGCTGCTTGGACAGTGGAGCCTCACTGGAAGAAGGGAGTCACTGTGGTGGGCCTTGAGGTATCCGAACCCAGCCCTACTTCCTGTTCTCTCTCTGCTTCCCAACTATGGATGTGATGTATCCTGCTGCTTCCTACACCTGCTGCCATGCCTTCCTCACCCTGATGGACTGAATGTCCTATGAACTGTGAGACAATATAAGCCCTCCTCCCCAATCGTTAGACTCACGAGAAAAGTAGTAAAATTGGAAACATCCTCAAGTGTGGAACCACTGTGCAAGAAAGAAAAGAATGAAGAACTTTAAAACAGAAAAGCCCTGTGACAGCTGAGGCATAGAACCTGCCTGACATGTACAGAGCTCTGTGTCTAACCCCAGGGACTACAAGATGAAGAAACAAAAGCCACCAAAGCAAAAAGGCATCAAGGTCTTCAATGGTACAATCCCTCCTGTTCACTTAAATTACTCAACGGTGAATGAAAAAATACTAGCATTCGGGGTGTGCCTTGTCCTAAGTGACTCCATCTTACAGAATACAGTTTGCTCCATTTGGAGTGCAGATGCTGAGACTGAATGATTCCACATCTCAGTTGTGCAGGGAAACAATCACCTTCTGTCTGAAGCACCAGTGCATCACAAAACCACCATGACATAGAACCCATCCCATGAAACCTTCAGCATGTAGACACATGGGCATATAGAAACTACAACACACCAGACCGAGGAAGAATGACCCCTCATCAGGATCATAGAAAAGAAGGGACCCTGAGCAATGGGTCTGAAGCACCCCAAACCTGTCACCAGATCATGGAGCACATTTGTCACAGGATCAGCTCTGCCCCAGGGCTTCTCAGCAGGACTGTCCTGAAGCTGCCACCCTTCAGGATCTAAGCTGTCAGTCATGCACTGAAGAGCTCTGTGGGTGAGGTTCTGACCCTCTAGTGCACCCAAGATCCCTTGGGTGTCGACTGCAGTTTCAGATTAGGCATGTGCTGTAGACCCATATCTGTAAATCAGAAACCTGTTATTCCCTCACTGGATTCACTAATTTTATGGTTTGCCTCACAGGGAATAAGAAACTTTACTTACTTTTACCAAGCTAGATGGAAAGGATGCTTAAAATACAGGATTTGGGTCAGTTCATAGCTCCCAGGACCTTGCCAAGGCATACCACCCTCCAGGACCTCAGAGGCTCCTGCAATGTGTAAGCCCTCTGAATGAACTCTGTCCTTCTGGGGTTGATGGAGGCTACCTAAGAGTGACTGGTTCTATTGTTGGCCAATGGTGAGCAACTCAACCCTCAGTCCCCTCCCTTCCTCTCCCAGAACAGCAGGGCTGGGACTAGTAGTTACAACCTTGTAGCATTTGTATGTTTCTTTGCCCTGACATTGAATGCCTCTTTCCCCTATGTTATCCTGGAATTCCAGCAACCACATAAGTAATTATTCCACAAAACACAGCATTTTAGAGAGTTCATAGGTTTTATAAGCTATACACCAAGAAACAAAGATAAAGACCAAATATCTTGTTATATCACTGTATCTTATATCGCATATTGCCTACTCTGGGGAGACTGTGCCCCCCCCAAAAAAAATCAAATGTTCAGATACAACATCAAAGCATTAAGAAATGAGGCCTTCGGGAAGTCACCAGGTCATAAGAAGGGACAGAACACTTTGTGGATGAGGTTAGGACTGTGATGAAAAGGTTTAAGAAGTGGATTTCTTCTTCAGTATTCTTCTATCTTGTGAGGACAGAGCATCTGATCTCTATGAGAAGCATGACAGTCAAAGATCTGGGGTCTTCTCCAGGCACCAAGGATGCTGGTGCCTAGACCAGAAGCCCCCAATCTCCAGAAGGATGAGAAAACAAAGTTCTATGCTTCATAATCACTCGGTCTCAGGTGTTTTACTTACAGAATCACAAATAAGACTGACATGCTCCCTCCCATTTAAGCAAACAAAAAGAGTGCCGCATTCTGCACCAGTAAAAGGGCACTGGGGATAACAAAAGACAAATTTTAACCCAGCACGCTTAGTACAGCAAAGCCTTTAGATCCAACACTTGCAAATATACAGTATGATCATATTTAAGTTCATTACAGATATGGAAATATTTTTCAAGACATTGTATAAGCTATAATTCTATAGAAATCACACAAACCCAGAAGTCAACCACATAATTTCCATACCATCTTAATGACTAAGACAATAAGCAAAACAGACAAACAGAGGGAAGTCTATTTTAGATAGTTTTCTGTGACTATAACAGACTACATGAGACTGGATAGTCTTCAAAGGTCATGAGATTACTTATCTCAACGTTCCAGAGGGTGGCTGACCAGGCTCAGTTTGGCCTGGTGCAGGGAGATGACGCAGCAAGGACATGGGAGAACAAGTCGGAGCATTAAAGAAACCCTCAGTGACCAGCTCCTCTGGTACCTAATGCAACCCTGGGAGACAGAGAATAAAACCCAAGGCACAGACTCTCCCACCTGCTGAGCTGCCTCTGAGTCCTAAGGTGTGGTGGAGACTCAGACCAGCAGGGCTGCCGCAGGTTGTGCAGAGAGCTCCTGAGGCAGCTTCCTTGAGTGATCCACTCTGCTGGAGCAGGTTCTTAGGTGAGGTAGCTCCTTTGAGTCACCCATGCTCCTGTAAGCAACCCCTCAAACCTGCTCGGTAAGAACCCAATAAACACACTGGTTCATCCAGACTGGTTTTGGTACATGTAATCTTACTCAGGCCTCTCATCAGAGCCCCGACTGTGGTATCCCATCACCCAAAGAAAAGATTTCCCATAACAGCAAGTTAAGAGACCAGTACAGTACGTTGGATGAGCATGATTGTATTTCTCAATGAAAGTGTGACAATGAAATGTGCACAGAGAAAGATGGACGGCATGGTTATTAAATGATGAAGGAGGACATGGTGAATGAGGGCAAAATCATAGCTGATTTCTGGCCTTACCATGAGTAGATGGTGTTGCTTGTCATTTACTGAAACTCACAAGAAAACCCCCCTCAAGAAACAGTCCAAAGCAGCCAGAAAGAGGAGGCTTGAGGTTCAGTTATGGGCAAATACCTCTGACAAAGGAGTCCAGCAGGTGTCAGACAGGAAGTTCCAATGGAAACTGACACGCCAAGTGCTGGTGACAGAAGAGATGCAACAAGAGAAAGCCAAGCTCCTCAACCCACCCTCTTTCCACTCTGTGAACAAGCTTCTCAGTGACCTTTATACTCCCTGACCCTGTTCTGATCAATGATCAGATCTGAATTCATGGCAGGGATTTCTTTCATTTTCTTCCAAAAGACTGTGAGTCCCAAGTCAAAGGTGGAGAAAGAAACAAATAAACTGCAGCATGCTCTCTTCCTTGTCTGGAAGTGGGAAGGACTCCCACTCTCGCCACTTGTGCTCTGAATTAAACTGTTAACATTATAACAAATATAATAATACCAGTAACATAAATAAAAGACCTCTAAGTTGGAAAGGTAGTAGCAAAGATATTCAGGCAGAAGGTCTGATTATGTACAGAAAAATCCCAACAACAACAACAACAAAGTGATTTTCCAACTGCCTGCCATTAGCATTCCTCAGCAGTAGGCAGTACTGAGCCCAGGTGACTGCACTCCCCAGGCCCAGGCACCAGGGAGGCTGAGAGTGCACGTGGGACCTGGGGAGTGCCAGGAAACTCAGACCTCAGAGAAAAGGCTCACAGTGCTCTGAGGGTAAGAGGAGTAGGCATACATACACAGCAACATGTCTCTCAAATTGCTATGCACACTCCCCTTAAAGCTTCTCTCTCTCTCTCTCTCTCTCTCTCTCTCTCTCTCTCTCTCTCTCTCTCTCTCTCTCGGCTGGAGAATTTGTTTACTTTACAGATAGCAGAGAATACTGGAGAGACCCAAGATCCCACCTCTACCACACTTACTGAGGCCCATGAGAACCCGCAGAGGAAACAGCAACATGGGTATGAGTATTGCTCCTGATACTCACCCAACAACCGGCTCCAGGGAAAGGCAACAAACACTACAGTGAATCCAAACACATCAAAACAGAAATACAGAGAACCCAACACTAAACCAAACTGATAACTGACTTTTCAAAGCTCAAGGACTGTTGCAGAAGTCAGGGGCAGGAACTTTTAAGAGTCACAGAGTGGGTAGACATATCCTGAGGCACAGCACAGCCCTCCTCCAGAGACCAACTGAGGTCCTAATTACCTCACAGTGCACACCAATATCCTTACTGAGGAGGATCCTAAGGGAAATGGGGATTGGGAAAGATGGGATATAAGAATATAACTTATATTTTAAAAAAATAAACCTAAGAACAAATTAAATTATCAATTAAATAGATATAGAAAAGGCCTTTGAAAAATACAACATCCCTTCATGATTAATACTCTGGAGAGACTAGGGAGGGAAGGATCATATTTTAACATAATAAGGGATATTTATTCATTTGTTTGTTTATTTATTTATTTATTTATTTATTTATGTATTTATTTATTTATTTAGCAAAGCAAAAGCCCATATCACACTAAGTGTGGAGAACCCTGAAGCATTACCACCAAGGAGGTCTGGAGCAAGACAAGGGTGTCTACTCTCACCACTGATACTTAACAAAGTTCTACAAGTCTTAACTCGGGTAATTAAGAACAGAGAGAGTTTTTGCAGATGTGATTCTATACTTATGTGACCCAAAAGACTCCACCAAAAAACTCCTAGTGGTGATACAGTCTTTCAGCAAAGTGGCAGGACATAAAAGCAAGACATAAAAATCAGTAACATTCATACATAACAATGACAATCATACAGAGAAAGAAAATAGGGGAAGCAGCCCCATTTATAATACCCACATAATTTAATATCTTGGAATATCCCTAACCAAGGAAGTGAAAGACCTCTGTTCATGAAAACATAAACACTGAAGAAAAAAACTGAGGAAGACACTACATGGAAAGTCCCCCATGCTCATGGGTGAGAAGAATTAATATAAAAATGGTCATCTTACCAAAAGAAATATACAGTTTCAATGCAAGTCCAATCAAAACTCCAGCACCTTCTTCACAAAAATAGAAAAAGAAGTCTCAAAATACACATGGAAGCACAAAAGCCCTTGGATAGACAAAAGTATCCTCAGCGAAAAGAATGTGAGTGGTGTTATCACCACATCTGACTTAAAGATACACTACAAAGGCACAGTAATAAAAACAGCATGGCACTGTCACATAGACTGAAACAAAATCAATGAAATAGAACCAGGTATAAGTTCTAGTAACTACAGCCACCTGATCTTTGACAAAGAGACCAAAAACACACTGGAGAACAGACTGAATTTTTAATAAACTGTAGGAAAAATTGGGTATCCACATGTGACAAGCATAAACCTAAAACTCCCTTTCTCACTATACACAAAAACAAACTTCAAATGGATCAAGAACCCCAATACAATACATGAAACTTCAAAATGAGTAGAAGAAACAAATAGTGAGAATACTCCAAGAGATAAGCATAGGGAAAGGCTTTTTTAATAAGACCCCACTGCCCCATGGAATTAGACACTCAACCACTGATATCTTATGAAACTGAAAAGTTATTGTACTTCCTAGGGAATGAGAGAAAATCTTCACTTGATATATATATATATATATATATATATATATATATATATATATATATATATATATATATGAGACAGAGATTTGGTATCTAGACTATACAAAACTCAAAATACTAAGCAATTTTAAAAAAAATCAAACCCTCAAAAAATAGGGCATGGAGCTTGTGATGGTTAGGTTTTGTTGTCAACTTGATCTTTTTAATTTTCTTGGGTGGGACTCTGAGGATGTTTATAGGAAGGCAGCCTCTCAGTAGGGGGGCAGGATGTAAGGAAGCTCAGGAGAGCTAGAAGTAAACATCCTTTCCTGTGTGGGCAGTGCAAGAAGGAAATTCAGAGTCTCAGGATGCTATTAAGTCTGGGATAGGGTTGCAAGACCCCAATCTAAGACTATATAAAGGGGGAGAAAATGCCTCTCTCTCTCCAGCCCACTTCCTCAGCCTTCCAGCCTTGACTGAAGACCAGCAGCTCCCCAGGAAGCCTTTAGGCCTTCAGTGCTGCATTGGGACTGCTGAGGCATCCAGCCACGTGGACTGAGCACTGACTGGTTCCTTGACTCAGGCTTACCGGCTGCTATTGTGGGACATCCATAAGCAAATCTAGTAAAACCCCTTTTTGTTTGCTACAGTTCATTCTGTTGATTCTGTTCCTCTAGAGAACCCTGACTAATACAGAACTGAACAGAGAGCTCTCAAAGGAAGAGATACAAATGACCAATAAACATCTCAAAAGTGGTTCAACATTTTTAACCACCAGGGAAATGAAAATTAAAACTACTGGATTCCATCTCACTTGGATCAGAAATGACTATCATCAAAAAATGAAATGAAAGAGACAATCAACAGCTTTCAAATTCGGCCAATTTTCCACTTAGTGAGGGAGACCCCTTGTCTGGAACTTGGGATTCAGTGCAATAGGCACTGGATCCAGTACTCTTGGGCTCCCAAGACAAGTTGCACTATGGGAGCAATTGACAGGGAGGCTACTAAAAATAGAATCTAGGTAATCCAGAATTGTGTATATTTGTTAACCTACACTGATCTCACTCTCCAATGGAGATTGTGTTTGTATTTTTCAGGATGCAGCGAGAGAGCTGGGGCCCATCTAACCCTACCAACCGACCCTAGGCTGATAGCTGAGATTCTGGCAAAAGAGGAGCCACCATAGTCATACCGTGGAGGATCCATATGGAACCCCACAGAGAATATCGGGATGAACAAGGGACCCACAGTCATAGCCACTAAATCAACACAGGATAAACCAGTGAGACAGAAACCAACGATTTTCGACACAAAGACCCCTAAGCTCACAACCTTAAAGCAGCCTTAATACTCATCCACCACGACTCAGGGAGCTATGCGGAAGAGGGGGCAGAAAGATTGTGAGAGCCGTGGTGGGGGAGATTAGCCAGAGGCATGGCCAGGAGAACCTGGTTGAATATTAGGCTATCCATGGTCCCCTGTCACAAGGACTGATCCAGACGACCCATGGAGGAGGTTATCCAGCAGATTGGGGAGGGGAGGGCAGTGGGGAATTGGGAATAACAACTCATTGTTTGCCCACTAAATATTGTAACTCATTATGGACAATAAAAAAAAAATGAAATGAAACAAATGTTGGCAGGGGCATGGAGAAAGAGGGACCCTCATCCACTGTTGGTGGGAGTGAAAATTTTTACAAACACTATGGAAATCGGTATGGATACTCAAAAATCTAAACATAGATCTTCCCTTTGATCCTGCTACACCACTCCTGGGCACTTACCCTAAAGACTGTATTCTCTACTACAGAGATACTTGCTCAGCCATGTTTGTTGCTGCTCTATTCACAATAGCTAGGGAACAGAATCAGCCCTTGTGGTGGTTTGAATCAGATGTCCCCATAAACTCCTGTGCTTTGAATGCTTGGATCCCAGGCTGATAGCAACTTGGGAGGGGGAGCCTTGCTGAAGGAGGTGTGTGGTTTGGGGTAGGATTTGGGGTGCTACTGCCAGCTCTCCCTTGCCAGAGATTGGCTCACTCTCCTGCTGCTGTTTTCCATCTGCAGTGACAGAGGTGATGTCCAGCCTCTGTTAATGCCATGCTGCCCCCTGCCATCATGAAGCTTCTCCTTGTGACTGTAAACTTAAAAAAAAAATCCCTCCCATCATCTGTTTTTGGTCAGGTGCTTTATCCTAGCAAAGAGAAGGTAATTACAACAGCTCTGAAGCCCATCAACTGATATACACAATAGAATTCTACTCAGTTGCAAGGAAAGATAAAATAATGAAATTCACAGGAAAAGGGATGGACTTGGATAAAAATGATATTAAGTGAGGTTACCCAGGCTCAGAATGACAACAGCCACATCTCTCTGATATGAGGTTCCTAACGTGGAACACTCTGGTTTATAAACTGTGTTAAGCATCAGTTATGCTGTCAAGGAAGCTGGAATACTTAAAGAGAGGAGATGTAGAAGGGATGGAAGGAGGGGATCCCAGGCAGGCAAGTAGAGGGACAAGTTACAATGGTTGGCCAGCTCTTTTGGGGAGGAGAATGTATGAAACAATAGTCAGAAAGCATGATTCAGTGCCATAGAAACCTTTCTCTTGGTTAATTAAAAGATGTAACTCTTAATAAGAAAGGAAGGAATAGTTTGGGGAAAAGTACCCTGCAGGCAGAGTAGAAAGCTCTATCCTAAACCCACAGGCCTGTTGCTAGTACATCGCAGTGCATCCCACAGTGAACTAACTGTTGGTCAGTGAGACCCCAAAAATGATGTAGGTCATTGCCAAAGCACTTGGTTACCCACTAGACCTAAATTGAAGACTCTACTGCTGAAGACACCATAGGCTGTGGACCCAGGAGGACATCAAGAGATCAGGCCATAACTGAGATGGATGCCAGCTCCTGCTTACGAGCGTAATGTGCTGGAAAGTGCTGTTAGAGCTGCTGAGAGACCAACATCAAAAAGAAGCAGAGGATCCTTTAAATACTTAATCAGGACAATCGTGTATGAGGGCAACAGGCTATGGATAACCAATGCTCTCTGATGGGACATGAGGCCTGCTCAGTGGCAGGAAGTCATATCTGGTATTGAGAAGCAAGTGAGAAGTCGATGGCTTTGAATGTCGTGGGCCCTGGAGGGAAGCTTCCACTGTTCTCCGGCTAAAAGGACAGGGTATGTCCATCTGAATGTGGTCTAAATGATTATGCCTATACCCTTTGATCCATGCTACCCTCGCTGGTTGAGAGTATCTGCTCTTTACAGAATGCAGTGAATACTGGGGAGATGCAAGATACATGCCATCAACATGACAAGAAAAGAAAGTGGATTGCCTTTTCATCTCTATCGCACCTGCCAGAGCCGAGGAACACTACAGAGGGAGCAGTGAATTATACAGCCCGAGTCTCTCCTCCAGGAGAATGCTGGTAGACACTGAGGAGACCCAAACTATATTAAAGTAGAAAATCAGAGGCCGCTGAGAGCTCAACATTGACAGAGACTTACAACACACCCTCCAAGGCACAGGAACCACTGTGGAGGAGAGGAGAGGGTGGAAAGAACGTAAGAGCTACAGAATGGGAAGGAGTATCCTGAGGCGTTGTCGCCCCTCCCACCCCCAAAGAGAGACTGACTGGTACATTCATGACCCCAAAGTAAAGATACATAACCCCACCGAGGAGGGCCTTCAAGGAATCTGTGGGGGGAAGGAAATATAAGAGCATAACCTGACTGGAATATGACCATCAGGCAATATGCTAAAAGTAAATTTAAAATTAAAAAAAAAAAACAGTGCTCAATCACTATAGGAGCTAGACAGTCTCCCTGTGTAGGCAGATACAGGAAAAAGGGGGCTTTAGATTTTAACTCAAGGTGGCAAAGAGGGTGACCACACTTACTCATCTTCCTGGCCTGCGTGAAATTTCCAGCCTGCAGGCTGGCCTGGTGGGCTCTGAGATCTCTGTGCGGCTACATGATGGACCAGCCATTCAGGCTGACCAGTTGTGGGCTCTGAATGGGCAGGCTTCCCTCATTCGATAAAAGTCCCTTTCCCACTGGGATGGGGGATTTTCCAGCTCTGAAATCCCCTCCTCACTGAGGAGTCTATTCTCTCTTATTTCCTGACCTCTTACTTTGAATTACCCTTTATTCTTTGAAGTACTCTTTGAAGTACTTTCTTGCCTTGTAATTCTATAATTGGCAGAGAAAACTAATCCAGCACACCTAGAAGGTATAATCAGTACTTTAGCAAATAAGCAGATAAGGACAACACACACTATTTTACTTTAAAAGTAGAATCTCAGAAAAATAAAATTTTTAAATATCCAATTTGTAATAGTGTTGAGAACATAAACTACTCCGGGATAAGTCTAAGTGCAGACATGTGGGAAACCCTCTACTGGTAATGGTAAGCACTGCTGCTGTCGAAGGTGGGGAGGCTGGACGCACAGGAAGCCACGCTACGTGCCAAACCTGCTAGCGTGCTCACGTCTCTCAGCAGAACATCCCTGCATATAAGCTTGCAGAAATAAACGAATGCATTCTTAAATTTAAATGGACGTGCCTAAGGGCCTACAGTATCTAGGCAATAATGGAAACAAGGTGGTGTGTGGACCTGCCATCAAGATACCTGAACATAGGGTGACATAGTGACAAGTAGAGGCTATGGTCTCAGTTCTCACAGGGGTTCTGCAAGGCCTTCTCGTTGCGCACAGACAGAGGAAGCATCACACGGAGAGGAGGATGAGCACAGATAGGGCTCTGGTCTCTTTCATTGAAGTCACTGCCCCTCCTGAATTCATCTAGTCCTCATTACCTCCCAAGGGTCCCAGCCACCATCGAAATTAACATATAAACTTGGGGATTAAGTTTCTGCCACAGGAATCTTCAGAAGGGGAGCCCATTCAAGCCTCAGCAACCTACAGGTCACATCACATTCAAACATGCATTTAAGATACACATAAAAGCTAAAATAAGAAACATCATAGAAAAAAAAAAGCAGGAGATTGTAATATTTCCCAGAGGTTGATCATGAATTCATAGTCACAGAAAAAATAACCATTAAAAATACTGATAAATTACAGACCCCATCAAAGTAAAAACTTCAAGGTGGAAGAGATGGCTCAGCTAGTAAGGTGCTTGCCTGCAAAGCTGACCTTCAGGTTCGATTCCCCAGCACCCATGTAAAGCCAGGTGCACAAAGCGGCACATGCATCTGGAGTTCGTTTGCAGCAGCTAGAGACCCTGGCACACCCACATTCAATCTCATTCATTCTCTTGCTCTCTCTCAAAATTTAAAAAAAAATAGCATTTTTTAATAAGTAAAAACTTCAGCTGATCCTAGATTTTCCAAAAGCAATAATAATAATAATAATAATAATAATAATAATAATAATAGGCAAGTATCTGAAAAATACAAATTTCACAACAGACTTGAATCTAAGATATAAAAACAGTTCCTACTGCTCCCTGAAAGAAAGGCATGTAGACTATAGAAATGGGGTACAATACCAGAAATATGCATGCCCAAGGAATATAAAAGAACATACACACAATGGTTACTCACCCAGAAAAACATAAATTAAAATGAAAAGAAAAGTGCCAATAGACCGTCCAAATAAAGAATTATGGTAGCAAACCCTGGAATCATCAAATACAGGAGAAGACAGGTAGCCTGGGGCTCTCGCTATGTGCACACTTTATTTGTGGACGTATTATACTGCACGACTACTTTGGGGAAAACAGTCTTTGTAAGATGCAACACTGTGCATGTTTACCACAAGGTATTTATCCACGAGAAATGAAAATACATGCTCAGAGAATGACTGCTGATAGAATGACAGCAATTCCAGGTATAATAACTGAAAAAAGCCTTGTCACGTGGCTGAATAAAGCTTCAGGATGTAGTATCAAGAAGGAACCTCGGGCATATGCAGCACAGCACATACCTGAGCCACGGACGGGGACACAGACATAAGAGAGAAAAAGGAAGTAGAGTGAGAGACTTGGCATTAGAAGGAATGATGCACTTGAACATGGACACGTCAGGCACCGGCCTAAGGACTGACTGCCCATGAACCGTGTTTCCTCTGAGGCACCCAACGTCATATGAGGAAACAGGTGAAAGACAGGTGGCCCACGGCACAAGCCGTTTCTCCTCTGGCTCCATGATTTAGTAATTTAAGTCAGACGTGAAAAACAGCCACCAATTCAAGAAGTAACGTCTGAATCCACCTCAAGAGCGGGAGCCCCACGAGGGACACAGGTGAGCTGTGGCCCCTGTGGCTGAGGTTAGCCCTCGCTCGCTCGCAGTGAGGACCTGGGTCTTACCTTGGGAAACTGTTTCACGGGGATTAACACTTTCTGTCCCAGCTTCATATTCTTATTAATCACCACATCAATGTACTTCTCTTCATCCTTGCCTTCTCCTTTCTGAAACTTCTCTATTTCTGTGGAGGCAAAAAGATAACCATGAAGTGTGTCCCTCGAATGGCAGGGGCTTGAGGTCCTATTAGCAAAAGGGACTATTAAATTGCTGATTGTTTCAAGTAATGACATGTTCCCTATGTATCAATGAGACCCTCAAAAATGAACATCTGTCTAACTCTGGCTCTTTGAAGTCAAAGCTAAGCCATGTGTGCTAACGGAGGAAAGTGACAGATAGGAAACAAAGTGCTTCTCGGGAAGGAGCTGCGGCCACCCAGGGAAGGGCAGCGAGACCCTGGGTCAGTCCCCCTCCTTGTCTCTGTGATGCAGGAACTGGCTCATGGACAGCACTGCCTCCATACCAAAGCTGACCTCCCCCAGAGGCCACTGCCCCCTGCTTGTCACGTGGAAATGAGTTCTCCCTCTGTGCCTCTGAGGGGGCCTGTGGGGTGGGCTGGGCTAGGTGGACACGTCCTGACCCCAATTCCAGAACCAACTCATTCAACATCAGCTGGTGGCAGAGGATGGATAGTGTCAGGAAATACCACAACAGCCATACAAGGTGATGGAAAGGGACAGAGCTCACTCAACCTCACGTCCCCACTAGGGCTTCTCTCAAGGGATATCAAGTCACCAGATGAGCTTACAATGTTTTCTCAAATATGCTGTGCTACAATCCTAAAAAGCAGATTAGAAGTAGAATCTGTATGGGAAAATATATACACTGCCTATAATAGTACCTTTAGTTTTCATTGAATTGTTCTTATAAAATTAGTATATGCTCATGGTAAAAATTTAAAGCAGAGCTGGGTGTGGTGGCACACGCCTTTAATTCCAGTACTTACGAGGCAAAAGTAGGAGGATTGACCATGAGTTCAAGGCCACCCTGAGACTAGATGGTGAACTCCAGGTCAGTCCTGGCTAGAGGGGTCCCTACCTCAAAACAAAACAAAACGAAACTTAACCGAGAATAAAATTAAAGAAAAAAGTTTCTGCTATTATTCATACAACTAAGGTAATTATATTCCTATGTTAGCCCACACGTGTTCTATGAAAAAAGAAACAGTCTGAAAGTTGTGAAACAATGGTTGTAAGCAGCAATTGCTTGTCTGTTCAGACCATAAGTTGATTCCTCAAGTACAATCCAAGTTCTCAGCACCAATGAGAAAAAAAAATTAATTCTACCTTGCATTGTCTATTTATGGAATAACTGAAACTATTTTGGGCATATTTAAAAGATTCAACAAAATTAGGTTACACTAAAACTTCCTTTCAAGCCATCAAAATTTTATGTATTTGTCAAAACAGACTCAATTGTCTACTTTCAAAGAACAAAGAAAACTTTTGAGAACTCATACCAGATGTTCCATTTAGCATGTAATGTCATAAAATTAAACTTTCAATAGTCTTCTTTGTATCATTAGCATTTAACATTTTGAGATAATATATAATCATACAGGTGAGAATCAAAAATTAGAAAAAATATATTCTACCTTAAAGTATGAGCACATCTATTATAAAGACAAAATGAAGGAAATGTATAAAATGTATTTTGTATCCTCTCTTCACATTGATGGCCCACTACAATCTGAGATTGCTAAAATGTGATGCTGAAAAACTCAAGTGCGCTTTGAATTACGTTGGGATGTATAATTTCACTGCTTAAGATTTCTCTAAAAACACCTTGCAACTGAGAGCAGGCCAGGCTGCACTGCTGGGTCCATGGCTCTGCCCAACAAGGAAATGAGCCAAACCCCCACACAGACAGATCTATGGCTCTGTCCAGTAAGGGAAAGAGCTGGACCCTCCCAGAACCCCACTGCAGTCAGACTGTGGAAACCATGAAGGCTGCTCTGCTGACCTCAGGACCCTGTGCAAACTTGGAAACTGCATTTGAATACAAGTTGTTCAGTGAATAATTTTGTATTTTCTACTTGATTGGGGATTTATTTAGTTTGATATTTTCATGAAATTTAATAAAATACAATGCAAACAAGGAATGGTGACATTATACCAGACAGCCCATAAAATCTCAAGACAATAGTCTAGGTATTCATGGTTATCACCAAGTGGAAGTTACATCTTCCAACACCCATGCTCCCCAGAGGAAGAAGCGGCTGAGATCCTTCAAAATCCCAAGGGCTCCCAATGTCCATTGTGATTCTTTAGCTAGCTATGGAAAGCAAGGTAACCAATACAAGAAATGCACTGGGGATCTGCTTTTCACAAATCTTGGGTTGTACTTGACATCACATAGAGCCATACGCCAGTACCATCCGCCAGTCTGAGAATAAGCAAATATGTAAAAAAGGTTTTGGATCATGTAGAAGACTAAAATGCCATCTTTTGAAATCAGAAACCCCACATTTTTGTCACCTTGGAAATACTGTTTCAATAAGTATATGTCCTTTGTTTTGGTCTGTGCTAAGGTTTGAATCTGGACTGACCCTTAATGGCACATGTGGTAGACACCTTGTCCCCAGTTTGTGGCACTGTTTTTGGAAGGTTTTGACGAAGTGAGTCACTAGAGATGGCCTTGCCCCATGTCCTCCCTGCTCTCTGCTTCATGACTGCAGACAGGATGTGAGCAGACACCTTCGCCTCCTGCCACCATGCCTTCTCAGCCAAGATAGACTCCATGCCCTCCAACTGAGACGGAGACAAAATAAGCCCTCTTCCCTTAGGTTGCTTCTTGTCAGGTATTCGGTCATAGCACTGAGAAAGTAACAAATACAGATAGTTACTCTGGTTTTGACCACTGTCCGATATAGAGCTACCAAAGCAATGGCTGGCCTCTTCCCTTTTCAGCCTAGTGTATAAAAATATACCAATATCTGTCAATCCAACCAAAACAGCTAATTAATCTTTGTATCTGAATGAGTCCAATGGGAGGAAAAGATGATGACACCTGATGACACTGAAACAAAACAGAGATTGAGAAGGGTTAGAGATTTGAGGGTGGGTGGGGAGGAATCATAATAATTATATCAATAAAATAAAAATTAAAGAGTAAATAAGTCTCTCTCACAGAATCAAACTCACTTTGATATTTTTCCTTGTCCTAGCAACACATCTGTAGACATTACTCTACACTTAAGACTTGTGCAGTTGTGAGATAAGACGTCCTATGGGACCCACCACAGCACTGTCTTCAACAAGAACACTGGATCCTTATCTTCCACCATCAAGGGCTGTGTAAGACAGTGCCCAGCCACACAACAAGGACAGCCCTGTACCGCACGCACAAACTGTGTTTATGGAAGGCCACTATGCAGTTAATTTCACAAAGAGCCTCATACAAAATTGGCTAAGGGGAGACGTTGTTTATTTTGGCTCAGTGAACAGACTTGAGAGGTGTTGCAGCTACCTTCTCATTGCTGGCTGGCAGAAAAGAACCTGACCAAAAGCAGCTGATGGGGAGGAAAGGGTTTATTTTGGCTTTCAGGCTCAAGGGGAAGTTTCATGATGGCAGGGAAAACATGGAAATGAGCAGAGGTTGGACATCACCTCCTGACCAATATCAAACGGACAAGAGCGAGGAGAGTATGCAAACACTGCCAAGGGGGAGATGACTATAACACCCATAAACCCGACGGCAACAGCATACCTTCAACAAGGTCCCAATACCAAAAGTACCATCAACTGGGGATCAAATATTCAGAACACATAAGTTTATTATGGATACCTGAATCAACCACCACAAGAGGAAATCCCCATGATGGCAGGGAAAAGGATGGCATGTGCAGAGGCTAGATATCACCTCCTGGCCAATAACGGACAAGGGCAGCAGAGGGTGTGTCAAACACTTGCAAGGGTGTCACAGTCAGCCACAGGCCACTGAGATGCATCTCCAAAAAAGGCAGTTTATAAGAGAAAAGGATTTATTGAAGCTACAGATCCAGGGGAAGCTCCATAATGGTGAAAGAGGCTGTCCCCCTTTCAGAGGTCCAAACAGAGAGAGAAACCCATCACCAACACCACACACACAACAACAGGCAGTGAGTGGGCCAGGAAAGAAACCTCCTTCCCCTTTATATAGGGTAGGGCTGAGTCTTGCAAGTCTTTCCCAGACTTCCTGAGTCTCTGGAATTTCCTTCCTGCACTGCCTACACAGGAAGGGATGTTAATTCCTAGCTCTCCTAGGCTTCCTTACATCCTGCCTCCAACTGAGAGGCTGCCTTCCTGTGAATATCCTCAGAGACCCACCCAAGATAATTAAAAAGATCAAGTTGACCACAAAACCTAACCATTACAAAGGGGAAGCTGGCTATAACACCCATAAGCCCATCCCCTAAAACACACCTCCTCAAGCAAGGTTCCAATTCCCAAATTGCCAACAGCTAGGGGCCTAACAGTCTGAACAAATGTGTTTATGGGGACACCTGAATTGAACCAGCAGTCACTATCAAAAGCAAAGAGGAAGGCATGTTCACATGCACAGTACACACAGAAACTACCTCCTTCAGACAAGCTCATCACACGTGTCTGCTGGCATGGAGGGAAGTGAGTAGAAGGCTGTACCCTTCAACAGCTTTGCATCTTCAAATTATGTGAACACAGCATCCATTTAAGACTGAAAATTTTTAACTGTCAAACTTTTTATAGACTTTAAAAATATTAAACTGCACAAAATTTGTACAGAGATGGCCATGTTTCTATTTTACATATTAGCTGGAGATATAGAAGAATACTCTTAATAGAAAATGAACAAACAAAGCCCCCCAAAACCAAACATCCATACCAACAAACAAACGCTAACAACCCACAAAGCAATTCTCCTCGTGCTCAGTGTATACATTATGAGTCTGGGCATATGTACTCACCTCAGACATCAAGGTGACAAGGAATAAACACAGTCCCTATGGGTTTCTTCTTAAACAACACTTAACATGAGACCCACCCTGTCCGTGTATTTTAAATTTTATTTTATATATAACAGATTAAATATACTCTCCCATCCCCTCACCTGATGGGGTGTCATGGCATCGTTTTCTACATGCCGAAGACCCTTAATATAAGCCATTTAGTTCTTCCTTATTTTGTCACTGAAATTGTGATGGAAAATTTACCTGGAATACATTTCATGTAAATATAGATGCATGTAAAAAATACAGACAAAATTATTTTGGAATCCAGTAATAGTAAAATGTAACATGTGGGCTGGAGAGATGGCTCAGTGGTTAAATGTACTTTCTGTGCAGAGATGAGAGCTGATGAGGCCTGAGACTTCCCCATTTGAAATCTCCAGATCCCACATAAACAGCTGGGCATGTCCATGCATACTCTCTTGGGGTCCTGTACAGGGAACAGAGGATCCTCTGACCCCAAACCTCCAGAATTAGTTAAAAAGAGAGACTTGGGCTCAGAACTAAACCAGCCAGAGAAGCAATGGAGCAGGACACTCCATGTTCCTTCTACTCCAACCACTGAAGGTGAGTGACCCCTGCTGAAGGCAGAGAGAGAAAAAAAATTAAAATGTAACATGGTTTGTTTGTAGTGGGGAATACGTGTGTGTGTGTGTGTGTGTGTGTGTGTGTGTGTGTGTGTGTGTGTACGTACGAGCTTACACACATACCTGATTGACTGAGTTTTGAGAACTTGACAAGAGACTAAAATAGAATCCAGAGAATGAGGCAAAGAAATATATAAAATAAGTATGTACAGAATGCTACAGAAAAGGGCCTACAAAATCTAGAATGTGCAGGATTATGTAAAAATCTGGCAAGGTGGCTCACACCTGCAATCCCAGCTCTCAGGAGGCTGAGAGGCAGGTGAATTATCCATGAGGTTGAGTCCAGACAGGGCTACAGAGTGAGTCCTGACAGTGCAGGGCCACAGTGAGAACCTGCCTCAAAACGGAGGTGAAGGGGCTGGAAAGATGGCTCAGCAGTTAAAGCACTTGTCTGCAGAACCTTAAGACTGGAATTTGATTCCCCAGTACTCACGTAAAGCCAGATGCACAAAGTGGTTCATGCAACTGGAGTTCCTTTGCAGCAGCTGGAAGCCCTGATGTGCCCATTCTCACTCTCTCTCTCTCTCTCTCTCTCTCTCTCTCTCTCTCTCTCTCTCTCTCTCTTTCTCTCTCTCTCTCTCTTTCTGTGTGTGTATGTATCATTCTCTGCTTGCAAATAAATAAATAATGAAGAAACTATTTTCAAAAGGGGGGGTGAGGATTGAGCATGTCCAGCGCTGCCTCTGTTAGTGAGGAGGGCCAATCAGTCCTGTAATTAAGAGGGGATGGCAGCCACAGGTCAGATTCCTCCTTCACATGGGAAAGGTTGACTTGATGCTCACGTATAATGGCAATACTAATTTAGTCATCATTGTGAGTATCTTGATGACAATGACTCCCCAGGTACAGTGCCATGTGCTTCACGTAAATGCCCTTCTCACACTCAGTTTTGATTAAGTCAACCTCCATAGCCTAGAGTAAGAGAGCGAAGGTTGGCACGTTTGAAAAGCTTGCTAAAGGTCAAGTAGCTAATATACAGCAAGGTTGGTATCCAAACCCAGACCCACCTGACTTCAAGGCCCACACCTATTTTCTCTTAAACCCGAAACAACAAACAAGGCAACTAAGCACACCTAAGTGTATGCTGAACTGTGTCAGGTAAGCTCATACTGTGGTGGAACAGATCAACATTCCCATTTTCACAACACTGAAATCCACGCTCATTAGCGGCCCTTTCCCTGCTGTTCCTGCTGAAGCCGCACAGCTTTCTCTTCTGTATGCTGGGCACCGCACCACAGTGGCCTCACACAAGTGGAACCAACCTGCACAAGCTATCTTTTGTGTCTGGTGTAGGTCAGGTACTACAAAGTCAAGAATCACTCTTGTAACATGTGACAGTATTTTCTTTTTAAGATGGGATAATATGTCAACATATGTACATACCACACCTTGCTTTCAACTCACTGACCTGTGGACACTTGGATGGTGTCCACCGCATCTCAGCTACCATGAATAAATTAATATGCCTTAAATCACTATCTTGTTTCTCTTACCCAAAATGACACATGAAGCCTTCTGAGAGAGTAAACCCTAAGTGTCGGACACTTAATGTATCTGTGTTTGCTCCTCATTTTCCTTGACTTATCATAAAGCTTTCCTAGGAGAGAGGCCTGCAGGGACAGAGCCTCGGTGCTCTTCTGTGAGGTCTGACCCTGGAGACAATAGAGAAGCTGAAGGAACTTTGTGTCGCCTTAGGGACATTCAAGACCCAAATACAAAGAAAGAAATTAAGAGAGACCCCCTCTGTCGACAAAGCACACTACATTCAGGAACTCAAGGATTCACACATACAGCAGATGAAGTCACCCAAAAAGAGCAGGGTAGTGACAGCACTGTAGCCATCTATATACATGCTAAAACCTGTCAAGTATCTGAGGTCCTACATGCTTCCCCCATATTGTAACAGATAAACGCCACTGCTTTAAGATAAAGCAAAAATTAATGTTCTGGCCAGCCTGTCACCTGAAGAGGCAAGAACAAAGGTGGACTTTCCCCTTTGTCATTCCAGACTCTTTCAATACCAACTTCCCCCAAGGAACTGAAACACAAAACCTCAAAGGAAAAGAGCCTTGGGAAATAATTCAGCCAAGTTCTTATTGCTGGGCTTGAATCTCCATTCTAGCTGTTCACATGTCCTTCAACCTCCCTATACCACTGATGCCTCAACCAAATAAAGAAAAAGAAAAAAAAGAAAACTTCACAGCACTGGCTCTCAGGGTCACCAAGAGAATTCAAAACTTCACTATTTGTGAAGATCTTATGACAATAACCTGGAATCTGTAAGTTCTACACAAGTATTTGGCATTAACCAAATAAAGTGCCCAATGTGACATGAAGTTCCTGAAAGGGGACACTGTTACCTTCACCTCTTTTCAGCAGCATCTCCCCCCCCCCACCAGGTGTGCAGATCTCACTGGGGGTTCATACTTCCTAGGAGGATGGAATCTGGAGAAAACAGAAGCCTCCATTCACTGGTCTGCGATCCTGGAGGACTCCACAGTTATAAAACAGCTCAATAAATGTTTTAAATGAGCTGAGCTCACTTATAAAGAAGTGAAAGTCACTGTTGAAAAGTGTTCTTATAAATGTCATGACTTTTTGCTTTGTAAAATGTATTTATTGAGCAACAATTCATGGAATGGTCAAAGAAATATGAGACAAATGCTGATCAGCCAGCACAGCTAAGATTACATGTGGATATTAATATACCCTTCCCTCAATCACCTTAATTCTGTTATCAACTTTAATTAAGAGACATGTATTCCTGAGCCTGGATCTATAGCATAAGGAGGAGCTCACATAAGAATGATGGTACTTATATGCCCAACTTTCAGAAATCCATTTCAAAATAACACAGGAGTCCAAATGTGGGATTAGAATTAATCTCACTAGACACACAGGTGGCATTTACAGCCATTATAAGTCCTATGTGACAGACACCAACATATATAATAGCTGGTGGTCTGAAAAGAAACTTTCAACCTATGACACAAGTATTTGCATTAAGAAATCCAATCCCAAATGTAGTCATCAACTGTGATAGTTAAGTTTTGTTGTCAACTTAACCTGTTTAGTAATCCACAGTAATCTTGGGTGGGTTGTGCCCGTATGGTACTTCCCCTAGATCTGTAGCTTCAAATAAATCCCTTTTTCCTAATAAATTGTGCCTGGTTTGGAGGTTCATCCCAGCGGCATGTGTGACTATGACATTACTGTAGTCGAGCCAGATTTGAATGCACACGAGCCTGCCAAAAGAAGATTGATTCCTAAACTCATGTGAAGAATGTTCCGTGAGCATGCACCACTTTGAGCATCTGGCTTCATGTGGGTTCTGGGGAATTGAACCTGTGTCATTTGGTTTTGCAGATCTTAAGCACTGAGACATCTTACTAGCTCAGTAACCTATTTTTATAAGCACAAAATAAACATGTTATACAATGTCCTTTAGTATACAGACAGCAGGTAAGATTTTAAAAATGCAAAGAGAAAATGTCAGGCTATTTGTCTAGAACAAAGGATAAAGAAAAAGGGGAAATGTTGATATTGACCACACCTATGATGGATAATTAAGAAAAACTTATCAATGACATTGGGAGCTGGGATTCATTTAATGATCACTTCCCAGGTAGCCAGTCCCTGAACCAATGTCAACACACCACCACACACAACTGGTCCCAGGGTCCCAGTCATCAGTTGTGTGGCTCATAAAGCCAGGTCCCGTTTTCTTTTGCAGGCATTACTATCCAGGAGCAATCTAGATACAGGCATGTAGGACTATAGTCACTCTGGAAATCAGGCCTACAATCAACAAGTGGGACCCAAAGAGCTGCTGCACAGCAATGGTCAAGTGAAGAGGGACCACAGAGAAGAGGACAGCTTTTCCAGACGCACATCTGACAGAGGATTAATAGCCAGAATATATTAAATGCAAAAACTAAACAATAAGAAATCAAACAACCCAGCCAAAATATGGGCAGTGGAACGGAACAGAGTTCTCCACAATAGAAATGCAAATGGCTAATATTTTTAAAATGTTCAAACATCCTTAGTTACCAGGGAATTACAAATTCATACTACATTAGATTCCACTTGACCCTGGTCAGAATGTCTAGCACTGAGTAACAAGGACAACAAATGCTGGAATGGAAGGTGAGTGCACCACCTACTATGGATAGCAATGGGGGAGACGTCTCAGAAAGCTGAACCGTGTCTACCACATGGCTCAGTCACACCGTGCCTGGGGATCTAGCCCAAGGACTGCAGAGCCTACAGCAGAGATCCCTGCACATCCATGTTCACTGCTCCCTAGTCACAAAAAGCTAGAAAAGGGAATCAGCCTAGATGTCCATCAACTGATAAATGGATAATGAAGATGTGGTTCATATACACAATGAAATGTTATTCAGCTATAAAGAAAAATGAAACTATAGCACTTTCAGGAAAATGGATGAACTGGAAAATGTTATACGAAGTGTGGTGACCCAGGCCCAGAAAATGCCACTCATACTCAGAGCCTTTCAATTTTTTGATTTATGTATTTAAATTGGACAGATTGACTGTAGAGACCAGGAAGCTAGAGGAAAGCCATGAGAGAGAGAGGAGATGGTGACTTTAAGGGTTGACAGAACACAGGCAGTGTGAAAATAAAGGGGACTGTGAGGACAGTAAGGTCAGTGAAGGACCAGAGGGGAGGCTGGTTAGTGGACAGCGAGGGGACAGTGAGAGGAGCCATAAGGGGGGGGGAGCAAAGCAACAGTAAAGGGAACAGTGACTAAGTGAGATAGTGAAGAGGATGGGATGGGGGCAGTGAAGGGGTCTCTGAAGGGGACAGTGAGAGGGCAATGAGGGGGACAGTGAGGGGACAGTGAGGGAGAAGCCTGAGGCAGGGATGGGTGCAGGGGTAGTAGAGAGCAGGGGAGGACTAACCAAAATCAAGGATGGATGAAAAAGCCATATAGAAGCCTAACACCTTGTAATCTAGTTAAAAATATAAGGAGACATAGAGATAGATAGATGATAGATGATAGATAGATAGATAGATAGACAGATGATAGATAAACAGATGATAGATAGATAGATAGATAGATAGATAGATAGATAGATAGATAGATAGTTAGAAAGAAAGAAAATACTAATGAAAGTACACTACAGGGGTATATAAAGTTTCTTCCAATGCCAAAAGTATTAAACAAGAACCCCAGGGCCTCTTCTGGTTGTGGAGGTCACAGGCCCTGAAGCAAAACAGGCCACTGCTACTGCACTGTGTTGCCCAACAAAACTAGACAGAGTCCCTACTGCTGAAGACACCACTTTCTTCTGCTACAGGACATGGAACAGAGCTCTTACTGCAAAGGTGCCCTGAGGCTTCTGGGGCAGAGTCACCAACAATGTCACCCAGCTGAGGAGCCTGCTACACAACCTGTCTGTCAGGCAAGATGTGCTCACTGGTGCAACAGTGCATGGTGTCTGGTAGGGATGACCAAGCACTTTCAGGATTTGAGGACTGCTTCACAGGAAGGAATCCATGCCTGGCACCATTAACCTGGTCAATAGCCCATGCCTGAGGAGGTCGCAGGCCCAAGGGGAAACCTACTACTGTTGTTTGGCTCAATGGCCAACTGCCTTCTAAATATTTATGATAAACTAGATTAGTTCTGCTATCGGCATTGGTTGGTGAGACAAGCTTGTTTTTGCAGTGAGTGATGAGACAAAGGTCAGAGTTCTTACCTCCTCCCAGGGGCTGTAGAACACTGTCCTCTAGACACAGCCTGACCTGGCCATGAACTCACAGTGACTATTCTACCCAGCATTCCACAGGGGACGGGAGAGGGGCTTGTGAAGGACCTGAGGAGCTCTTGGTAGTTAATGGTTGCTTAGGGAAGGGAAGGCATGGGCTTCAGTGGTGTAGCCCTGAAACGCTGCCCATGCGTAAGTGCTCACGCACATTCCTAACTAAATCCATTGTTGAGTTTTTTGTTTTGTTTTTTAATGCACGAGAGGGTAGGAGGGTGACAAACAGGGAAACAGAAGGGGTTCAGTGGGAATAGGAAAAGAGAGGGCAAGAATTTCAAAAAACATGCTTTGCATTATTGTGACATTTAGGGGATGTTATTGCAAGAAATGTTAACATGCAATGTAGGTACAAGTTATTATCTACAGAATAAAATACCTAATTTGGCTTGTTTTATTTATTTTGTTAGAAACAATTAGCCAGCCATTGAGCTGAGATGGCTCTTCAGCCATTTCTTGAGCATCCATGTATGTCTCAAAGTAGTGCTCCTTGATTCCCTTCACGTCCTGTCCTCATGGTCAGAGGACCATGAAACCCACAGAGCACACAGGCAAGGACATTCTGCACATTGACTTTAACCCATCTACCCACAGTTGGGTGCTGGGTTCTAAGTCTCGGCTACTGTGAGCAATGCTGCCCAAACATGAGGCAGCATAGTAACCCCTAGCACACTGCTTCACTTCCCTGGGATAACTACTTAGTTGTGATCGCTGAGGTTACTATTCTCCATAAGGCTACCATGAAGAAAACTGGACCTTATGATAGCTGTGCTGAGGAATCGCTACAATGACTGACATTCCTCTCAACAGCATGTCTAAGGGCTTCCACTTTCTGCACCTTTGTCAACAGTTTTTTGTTGTGTTTTGTTTTTCAGTTTTTCAAGGTAGAGGTCTTGCTCTGGCCCAGGCTGACCTGAAATTTACTATGTAGTCTCAGGGTGGACTCTAACAACGATTCTTCTACCTCTGCCTCCGGAGTGCTGGGACTAAAGCCGCCGTGCATTCTGATATGTAGTTATTCACAAAGCAGACACTGAGGTGGAAAAAATAAATATGAATATTAAACATATTTATTCAATGTCTCAGTAAAATATAAGTTTATCTCAATTTAAAGGTCTTCAGAAGTGAGTAGGTTATAGAATCTAACAATTTTTAAAATTAATATCAATATTATGAATAAGTATATATATATATATATATATATTATATGAACAAATCTTGTGATAGTGTCCCCATTTCCCTCCTCTCTGTCCCCTACCCACTGGGGTCCTTCCTTGG
Source organism: Zapus hudsonius (assembly GCA_004024765.1). Classification (NCBI taxonomy): domain Eukaryota; kingdom Metazoa; phylum Chordata; class Mammalia; order Rodentia; family Dipodidae; genus Zapus; species Zapus hudsonius. The sequence goes on from PVHP010003624.1 coordinate 36,149, forward strand.
TTCGGATACTGGATCTGCCCATAGGATAGGGGGTTGTGAAATGAACCAGAGGTAGCCAGTTTTTCCCCCTTTGTGTGTTGTTGCTGGGGGGGGGCAATGTCTCTGGATATTCTCCCCCAACCGTGGCTCCTACAATCTTTCTGCCCCATCTTCTGTTCAGTTCCTTGAGTCATGATGGGTGAGTTATAGGTCTGTTTTATTGTTGAGATCTTAAGTGCCTCTGGACTTCTGCTTTGGGTTGTGTTGGGTATTGTTGGTGTCTCTCTCCATTGACCTAACAATTTCTAATAAAACTAATTCATAATTGTTGTTACAATTTTAAAACATTAATCCCAACAGTAAAAATTGAGCTCGGATGGTTCCCCTAAGACCAGTAGAAGGAATCTAATAAATCTGATAATTACTGCACTATAAACAAGGTAATGGGGACATTACATACATTTCATCCTTACAACTTTTCAGATAAGATCAGAGTCATCAACTCCCTGTTTCTAATTCCTAAAAAAATGACAGAGGCTCACGTTTGCCTCTATGAATATCTAATTCCAAGTTTTGCTTGTTCCCCAAAGAAAACAATGGCCTTCAAACAAAATGAAACAAAACCCAAGGGACAAGTAATGACAATCACTGAAAGCTTCACCTGCTTGCTGGATAAGACTTCTGCAGGGAGCAGTCACTGGTTGCCGTTATTTACCAGGCAATGTCACAGAGGTGACAGAGGTGGCACATTTCTCTTTCCTGACCCACGTCCATCAGAGTGAAAGGGAAATTCTTCAGGAAGGATTCACTGAGCAGGGAGGAAAAACTGGCTCAGTCACTACCTAAACCACCAAGATGGAAGCCCAGAAAGATGGAATGGACTATAGAAAAAAAATAAACAGACAAACAGACAAGTGGGATTTTTTTTGGTCTTCCCAAACAGAGCAATTCTTTCCCCATTCCAAATGAATAAAGATTCATTAATCCAAGAGCGTTTCTCAAAAACTCATTATGCCTTCAGATTATATAGGGCTAATTCAAGTCCATAAGGACTTAAGTCAGTAACTGTAGGGAGGAGGAGATGAGAGTTACTATTCCAGACTGAGAAACAGTAATGTAAGGGTTAAACCACATTTCTCACTTTTAATTGCAGACATCATTAAGTACACTGCAGAAGACCAGCTATCTTAAATAATTATCAAGCGCCGGAGGTCACCAATTAGAACCCTGCAAGGATGAAGTAATGATCCAAGAAAGATCAGTTCTGCTCAGACCACACTCATTATAAAAAGTCATTTCCTTTGTGTAAAGACTCAATGTCTTTCTCATTCTTCCTGCTGGCACTATCACACTCTGAAATAGAAATGTGACTGTACCAATAATATTCTATAATGACCATACAACACAAGCATTCTATTACATTTGTATCTAATATGATTTGCAAATGAATCTTTTCTATTGGTTAGGTATACAGAAACAGATGATTTCGAATAAAATCCAAGTAAAATTTATCACTCTGTTGCCTTAAATGTTTAGATCAGTTTCATAATCAGTCCCTACTTAGCAAAGAGTAAGAGTAAATGGAGAGAAAAGCTTGAGACTAAAATCTTATTTGCATATGATGTCATTGTGATGGGAAGTGCTCACTTTCATAAGGAGAACTCAAAGATTAAGGACTGTGACTAGGTCAGACAGAAAACATCCCTGGTGAAATTTAAGACACCCAGGAGACCCTAAGAGATATGCCAGCACAATGCCAACAGCTTAAACAAAACCACCACAAGGGTTGGCACTGAGACCACAGTTTAACTGTGGTACAGAGCCCACCTGGCAGCTCAGCATGTGTGAGGCCTGGATTCGATCCCTGGGACCCAAACCAACCACCTTAAACATACCTTAGTATGTCACAAAAGATCCAAGATGCCCAGCTCACTACATTTCCCTTGCACCCGAAAACTACGAGTCATGAAACACTTTAGTAGCAAAATGCACTGCAGCAGAAACATACATCATGACACTCAGATTTAAGCATGAGAGAAAATTAACACAAAGATGGAAAATCAACTTGCATATACTTTAACAGTCACAGCCTCAGAGGACATGAAGTGTCTTGGTAGAGATCTATACAACTGTTAAAAAATGGCCCCCTCCCCCATCGCAGTCTACCACTGGGGAATGCTCCCACTACCCAGGTCCCTCTGCAGACACAATTTACACACTGCTTGCTTATGAGTCAGGTACTCTCTCTTCACAGTGGACATCTTAGCTGGGAGGGTTCTTAAAAGGGGTGTTGTCAAAACAGGCACAAATCTTTATATTCTAACCCAAGGGATTAGGACCAGCTGGGATCTTGTGAAGAAGCTAACCAGGCCAGGGCCAGGCCACGGTGCTCATTTGTTTCCAGTATGTCCATCAACCACAGAGCATTCGTTTAAGCAAGCAGGCAGTCCAGGGGTTCCACTTGACAATCTACCAGCAATATGCTGATCTACTTTAAGGCTGAGCATGTAGACCACTTGTTGCTTATGTGGCCTGTCTGAGCGAATCAAACAGAATTGAAGGGGAAATACAGAGCTTTTTATTGAAAACTCAGAGTGAATGTCTTAGGTGTATGGCCTATCTTCTATCTGCTGTGTTAAAAACAAGGTACCAATCAGTGAAGTCAGTGACCAATTAAGATGAGCTTATATCAAGACCAACATCAACAGAACAGGAATCCAGAAGTGTTCCTTTAAACCAAGCTTGCGTGGCTGGCTCACTAAAGGCCACAATCCACAGATGCACCACAAATCTCATGATGTAGAATTCTGGGCAGGCATTCGGCAAGTTCCATGTGGAATGCTAGGTGCCTTTCCATTTTATTTCTAGCCCTGGCTGTTCCAGTGATCCCTAGAACCATACTCAAGCATGCCAGGGCCTGCCCTCAGAGGACTCTGCCCCAGCCCTGTGAGGTCCCTCTTCAAGCTTGTTGGGTAGCACTACTGAGTCTTGGCCCCTGCTCCAAGGAGCATTTTCTGCAAATAAATTACTTCTCTTTGCTTCTCCATACAAGGGCAATGGCTTGCTCTAGGCCCCTTAGCACTATTTCTGAGACACTCCAGTCTTCTCCATATCCAGTACCTGAGGTGGTCTCTGCTTACGTGACTAGACCTTGGCTGATGCACTTAACTGGTAGATTTCTGGTGTATGGGCGACACACCAGGAATCAACAGCTACAGGTCATACTTAATAAGAATCTTACCGGGCATGTGGCCTGGAGGATCCCAAGGTCTATGGATGGAGCACTATGCAATACAGAATACTCTAGAATACTCTAGGAGAAAGGTGGGAGGAGGTTCAGTAAGAAAGAACCTTCTTGAGAAGTCACTGAGTCACATTTTGTGGACCCTTGTCTATCATTCAACCACATGGTGCAGAGCCTTTAAAACTGACATGGAAATGAACTGTACAGGTGACTTCAATGCTTGCTCATTCAAGTCTTGGTTATTGTTAAATGTTTATCAATTCTCACTGAGGCCTCCATAAAGAGTGCTATCAATTATTCATTTAACGACTATCCTTTGAATGCCTGAGCTCTATTTTTTCTGGAGGGGAGGGGGAGATCCCAGGTATCAGGAGTCCCGCCTCCTGCTCTGGGCTGGAGTCACTGATCTAGCAACATGGAGGCCTTTGCTAATTTGACTCTTTTATTCTGATCCTTCTCTGAAAGCCCAACAATTAAGTTTTGAAGACTTGGTGTTTATTAAGGTAATAAGGATGTAAAGAAAAGGTCGGGCAGTTGGATCCCCTTGCACACAGCATGTTTTCGTGGCATTTCCTGACATTCCCAGTCTCACCACATCTTGGAGGGCTGAGAACGGACGACAACTAGTGTCTGCTTGTTATCCCTCTCCACGCCCAGTAAGTGTCATAAATGATCACCACCAGCACATGGCAAAATGATATCCATGTAATGGCATTAGCATAAATGTTCTCTATACAATGGGACCATAATGAAGATTCCTGGAGGCTGAGTTATGAGATAAACTTCGGATTTCCCCTGGGAAGGGCACAGAAGACAATATCACCTGTGAGCATGCAACTGCAGGTGATATGTACCTTGAGAAGCATGCTTATCAGCATCCTAATTTGAGTAGCATAGAGTAAATCTCTATGAATCTAAAACCATTCAACACATTATTCAGGGAGAAAGTGTTTGTCATTCTTCGGTACATTGCTATTCCAAGAACTAATTAAGTTTACAAACCGAGAGGCAGTACATGTACCAATCATATTGTTAATTATTCTCTGGGAAAAAGACTATGTCACAGGTATTACGAATGCTGCCACCAGCCAAGTCCTTCACACTCTATGATCTGGAGCTTGAGAACAAAGGTCTGTGAGAGAACAGGACCTGAGGTGTGGCCTATTTTACCTGAGGAATTCTCACGGACGCATATTGACACGCAGCCTCCAGACAAGCACGACTGGGGCTTTCTGACACCAGAATGATGAATATCAACTAATGATGCTATGGAGGAAGAGCTTACTAAGACTTGAAGTAATAAAACCACGGGTTCAAACAACATTAGTCACCTGTCTGCTCCTGGTCACCTTGCTAGCACAGATCTGAACACCTTCACACATTATGTGTTAAGTCCAAGGCCACAAGCTAAGGCTGCAGAAAGTGACAATTACACAGAATACACTAGAGAATGTATTCTTTGGCTATAAAGTTGTTTCATGAGGGTAAACATATTTTGCAGCTAAAAGGATGATAGAAGTTGCCTTAGATGACAACTGTGAGAGGTGACCAAGGGAGGGTGTGGTGACCCACACCTGTAGGGAGGTTGATGCAGGAGGTTCAGGAGTTCAAGAACATCCACAGCTATATGAGACCCTGTCTCATCAAGCAAACAAAACAACAGCAGTAAAAAATATATACTTTTAAAACTTTCTAACAGGAAGGAATAACAAGCTACATTTTTGGACAACTGGTAGACTAATTATAAATCTTACTGAAGGTAAGGTGAAAACAGAGACTTCATGATAGACTTCATGTTTCTTTTCTTATAACCCCACCTTCAGCTTAAATCTGTGGAATTCATTCTTCTTCCCTCAAATGCATTCAGACACTGGAGGAAATGATTTTGACAACTCAGAAACAATATGCTAAAGGCAAGCTCTGTCTGTAAAAAGCTTCCCATCCTTCCTGGTGTTTTCTGTGAGGTACGATGTCTGGTCGCAGCAGCACTACACCTTTATGGACATGTCAGCACCAGCTAAGCTCAAAGGCTTTCCATTCTAAGAAAGAAAATGTTATAGAATAAAGCAAAGGGCTCAGAATTCAGCCAGCATGGTTTCTGTTGGTTTTAGACATTAAATGCTTATTCAGCCATAACTGATATCAGGTACAGCTTAAAGGTGGAAGGAGATGGGAACCAATCCAAATTGAGGGCCTGAAGAACAGCAGACAAGTATACTTCCTAATATCATCTAAATATTTGAGGGGCCTTCCCTGCCTATCAAGATACTGGCTCGTGTTTGTTACAACAGTGAGGTCTAGCACATTCTCATCTATTCTAGGTGGCTTGTGTAACTAAAACCCCCATTTATCTGCCACACAGGACTTCATATGTCACCAGGGGAAGCAGGCTGCCCACCTGTGATAACTGTTTCACCATTATTTCTCAAACTTTATCAAAAACAATGTGGCCAAACTACCAGATCCTGGCTTCTAACAGCTCTCAGCAAACCGAGTTTTCTCCCACTGGCCACTTTACTGAATGCTCACCTCTTTCTGAGAGCCTGTTTTAGGACTAAGTACAATGCCTCAGAGCTGGGCTGCCAGGATTTTCTAGAACCAGTCATAAAATTTCTCCAATTAAATAATGACATACCGAATCACAAATATAGTGACAAAATTTTCTGCTTAAAAGAAAACTAAAACAACTCTGGTGACTGGGGAGATAGCTAAGCAGCTTGCCAAGACCACCATTTGACTCCCCAGAACCCATATAAGAAGCTGGCCATGGCCTTGCACATCTGTAACCCCGAGAATCACTGTGGCTTGCTGGGGGACAGCAGGTCTGGTCTGAGGGACAGACCTCATCTCAAGGAAAAGAATGCATGGATGAGTGATAAGAAGACACTGATGTTCTCCTCTGGCCTGCATGAGCTTGCCCATAGGTTCATATCTGCAGGCCTGTGTACACACACACACACACACACACACACACACACACACACACACAAACACACAAACGCATGCATAAAACAAAACAAAAAAATCAGAAGATAAATTGTAGCCAGGATAGAACTAACGACAATAAACTAAATGTAACACAATTTTTTTTCTATCATTTTAATTCTGTGGGAGTAGAAAAGATAAGAACTCTAGCATGAGAAAGACCACATAAAAAGAAAACAAAACTGCGTTAAAATATTTTTTCATCGCTATCTAATATAAACTATCTCTTTGATCAAATAAAAATCTCTTACCTCCTGGCAAGGTCAAAACCCAGGAAGAGAAAGTAAATAAGATAAATACATTTGAAGCAGTCAGGTGTTTCTTGAGTGAAAATTAACAACATCAAACAACTGCAATGAAAAGAGGAACTAAAGGTGTGCCGATTTCGTCTTCTAACAAAGCATGACCTGCTGGCTATATCCTGCATCTAAGATTTTATGTCTTCAAAAGCAGGAAATTGTATTAAGAGACCAAGCTTTAGATAGGAAAGAGGCACAACTTGCATTTTTAATAGATAAAAGAACATACAGATTGTTGGTTTAATAACATCAAGATGTACAAGAAAAACTGGTTTTAAAGTCACAGCTCCTTGGCAGCTACAGGACTCTGGTCAACTTCTTCTCTGCGTCTCCCTTTCCTTCTGTCTAAAGCAGAAGCAGAAGCAGGAATGAGAAAGTGGTGCCTGATAGCCCTAAGGAGTCCCTGGGGTAACCTTTGTAACTGTCACTGCACTTCATTCATGCACGGTGAAGTGAGCGGAAGAGGTGGTGGAAAGATTGTGAGAGCCATGGTGGGGGAGATTATCCAGAGGCATGGCACCCATCAGTAACAACACACTTGGGCCAGGAGAACCAGGCTGAGTACTAGGCTATCCATGTTCCCCTGCCATAAGGACTGATCCAGACGGCCCATGGAGGAGGATATCCAGCTGATTGGGGATGGGGAGGGGGGGCATTGGGGAATTGGGGATAACAACTCATTGTTTGCCCACTAAATAATGTAATTCATTATGGACACACACACACACACACACATATATATATATATATATATATATATATATATATCCTATATATATATATATACACCCCTTCCAGCAAAAAAAAAAAAAACGACAGAAATAAAGAGAAAAAATAAATAAAATCTCAATGACAGCACCGATGTCCCCGGCTCTCCCTCACCTTCCCCCTCTAATGTGTTAAGTCAGATGCTTGCCCACAAGAACAGCCAAACCTGCCTGCAGTGGGAGGGTCAAAGAAACATGAAGCCCAGGCAGTGCTAAGGAGACGCACAGTAAGCAGTCTCTCCCAACGACATGTAAGTACAATTAAGATGTGAAGTACTGCTGCGAGGGTCTATTGGCCTGACGCTTGAGACGCACACCACAGGCTTCATGTGGGTCCTCTCCACTCTCCCGGCTGAGCCTGAAGAGCAGATCCACTTCTCACTGGTCTCCTCAGTTCTCAGAGAACTTTCACACACACAATGGCCAGCTGGTGCACGACAGCCCTGTGTACACACTGACCTGTATTTAGGACAATGAAACAATTAACTTCTCAGCACAAACTGGAAGCACTTTCACCTGCCTGTTACTAGAGCCTGCGATGCTGCTGCGGCTGGCTGTACTGTGCAAGTCCTTCCAGAACCAGCAAGGCAGATTTTGGTAAGGGAGACCCGAAGCAAGGTAGGAAGTCAGACACCAGGGAGACAATGGTAGCCAAGGGTGCTGAATGAGGACAGGCAGCACGGAGCTAAGAGAGATATCAGCAAAGAACAGACATGAGCTGAGATGTGCAGACAAGCTTTCAGCACAACAACTGTGTGGCCAGGCCCTGCTGCAGGGTGATGAGCAACTCAGGAGGGTGGGGAGGGCCGTCTCTGCTTCTCAGGCATTTTCTAAATGCCCTCCTACCTGTCATCCAAAACTCCCCAGAGAAAGTGCTTAAGTACCAGAGATCGCACTTGGTACAATGCAGCCACAACATGACTAGGTGCTCTTCCCTGAGTCTGTGGACACATCAGCCATATTGGGGAGGGCAGGCTATGCAACCTTCTTACATGAACAAAAGCTTGAAGAACCACAACCCAGCTTCACGGGACCAGAAAGGAAGGGGAGGGAGTAATAATCACACCATGTTGACTTAGTGCCAATGGACAAGACTACTTTCTATTTCCTTGGCAATTGCAAACCATCCAATAGTAACGCAACTGTCTGCAGAATGATACATTTTTGAGAAGTAGGAAGAAATATTACAAGAATGTCCAGTTTCTACCTTCATCGCCCCCAGAAAACAACTTGTTCATTTAGTTAACTGTCTTCTTTTTGAAAAAGAGAGAAAACAGGCTGGGGATTCTAGCTTAGTGGTAAAGTACTTTGCCTTAATTTAATCTCCATTACCAACAGAGTGGGGGAAGAGGGAATTTCAATAAGGGAAGGAAGAACGTTTACCTGTCATGCTTGCTGAATGAGTAAAAGGAGCTCACTGCATGGAGAACCCCTGCTAAGCAGAGTGCTGGACAGGTGCAGATGCCAGTTAACAACTGCTCTTTGAGACACATTTACATTAAAACACATTCTCAATTTGTTTGGCTATATTACTTTATGTGCTAAAACAAGCAAGTTTTAGCTGTGACTTGCCTCTCCAGCCTAGAAAAGTTTTAGGTACATCTCTTCTTGTTAGGAACAGACAAGAAGAGACACTGTGTGACGAGGTTACAAAGCTGTCGCCATCTCTCAGGAGCTGGTTGATAGGCTTGAGGTCTCCCTCCTGTGTGGTCGGCACAATGGTTGAAGCCTCACTGGGCTGGGTGCCCAGAGGGCCCACGCTTACAGCTGCTAGATGCTATTGGCTGTCCGTGGCCAGGAGCTCAGCCCTAGCATGTCTGTGGTTGTTGGCCAGCTACCGCCTGTAGGCTCCTCATTGTTTGCCCACTAAATGTTGTAACTCATTATGGACAATAAATTAAAAAAAAAAAAGAAAAGAAAAGCACTCAGAAAAAAAAAATCTATCATTTAGTAGGAAGAGTAACCCTCACAACCAATGCCCTCCTCCACCTTCCCTGCTTTCAGAAAAGGGATGGGTCAGTTGGGGATGAGCAGATGGTGGGTGTGAGGAGAAGACATCCTCAGAACGTGCTCAGGTGCTTCGGAAGAAAGAAACGTGTCTCAGTTCAAGAATCTAAGCTTCCAACTGAAAAAAGAAACTAACAAATAGAAAGCAAATAAAACTCAAGGAAACAAAGTGAGCATGAATGAAGTTACAATCATGAGAAATTACCAAAATCAGCTGGGCTCCGTAGCTCCACCTGTAAACCCAACACTTAGGAGGCTGAGGCAGAGGATTTCCCAGGAGTTCAACACCAATCTGGGCTATTGCATAAGAGTCTGTCTCAATAACAAAAACCCTGAAACAATCAAAAGAAGAAAAATAAACAGAAAAGCTGGTTTTTAGAAAGGCCCAGCCTCTGCAGACTGATTAGAACCAAGTCAGAAGCCCATGGACAGGAAACCCCTAGACTCCAGAGAGAGCCCCCACTGCTCTTTGGCTAAGAAGTGTGGACATACACACCAAGAAGTCTCTAATAGCTATGCTTATCCCCTTTGGCCCATAGAGCTCTCACTTGTGGTTGGACATTCTGCCTTATCTTACGGATGGCAGAGAATAATGTGGCGATCAATGATCCATCGATATGACAGAAAAAGAGATCCGAGTGCCCACAAGATGACCACAAGATGTCACCTCTACTACATCTGCCTGGGTCTAGGGGAGATTGCGGAGAAAGCAGTGACGCAGGTATACTGTTGCTGAGGGGGGCAATGTTAAAAGTTTATACTCTAACATCCCCTCTCGGGCCCTCCTCAGTGGAGTTACTGGTATTCACTGCCAGTCAGCCTGGGAGTGGGGGAGAGAACTCTGTCTCAGGCTAAACCTACCCACCCTGTGGTTTTCAGAATCTTTGTACCCTTCTTCCTCAATGGTCCCAGAGCTTTGGTGAACTTGTTAGATGTCTGATTTAGTGTTGAATTCTCTGTAGCCTCTCGATTTCTGCTTTGATGAGTTTTTAGTGACTATGGTGTCAGTCATACACAAAGAGAGGAAAAAACAGGCTGCCTCTGGTGCAATTCATAACCCTCTACCCCATGGACCGATCCAGTAAGCACACAGAGGAAGGTTTCCAGTGGGTAGGGGACAGAGAGGAGGGAAATGGGGGTACCATCACAAGATTTGCTCATACAATGTATCTAGTCATTGATAATAAAGGTATTAAAAAATAAAGTAAAATTTAACTTAACAACTATGAGCAGGAACACCAGCAGCACCATGTACCATTACAAGTGCTCTATGGACAGTTCTCACGGGTGAGATGGTTAACTTCCTCAGAAGGTACAAACTATCAAAGGCCATTCAAGAAGAAAAAGAAGGCATGGAGAGACATCCATTTTAACAGGTCATTGAATTCATAATGCAAGTACTTCCAAACAAAACCTCAGGTCGAAATAGATTCCCTGGTATACTCTGCAAGGCCTATGAGGGAGAACACCTTCAAGTCTACACAGACTGTTCCAGAACACACAAGAGAAAAATCTCACACTCATTCTGTTGCTCTACTACTAAAACTAAAAAAAAAAAAAAATTTTTGCAATAACGGCACCCCATTCCTATGAACATGAACGCTGCCCTACACAAAATATCAGCAATATCTATCAACCTCTAAACAGGTAGGTAATATATAAGCACCAACTATGGAATATTCCAAGAAGATAGCATGTTTATAATTCAACAAAATTCACTAATTGACAGAATAAGAAAGAAAACTTCACGATAATCCAAATAGGAAAGGCCTTTTAGCACATTAAATAATTGGCATAATTTAAAACCCTCAGCAAAAAAAAGTAAAAGGAAACTCCCTCCACCTGATAAGACAACTGAGATTATTTATTTACCTTTACATATGTTTGCAGTGCTTGGGGTTGAACACAAGGACACGTGCGTTCTAAGCAATCACCCTACCCCTGAGTTACACCCAACTGCAAAAGCAATTCAGTGGAGAAAAGATTAGTCCAAAAGATGGTGGTGGACAGTAGCTCTGCCCAGCTGGAGAAACTGCACCAGTGTGTCCCAGCTGCCTCCCTATTCCAGCTTCAGCTCTGCTCCACTGCCCAAACCTGCTTCTCCCCTCAGTTATTATTTATAATCAGAAAGTGTTCCTGTAAATCCTAACAGTCAGAAGTCTGACAAAGAAAACAGTCTTAAATCAAAGAGCAACTTTTAGCTTGTCTGATGTCATATTATTTACACTAATCTGAAAAAGTCACCTGTATGGATTCGGGAAATGCCAATATTAACACTAGTCATGCTATACTGTCCACACATTTCCTCTTGAATTCCAAACTTGACAGAAAAAGCTGCTTCCTACCTTCAATGTTACCACCCCACCCATGACGGAAACATCACCCTGCAGCAAGGAAGGAGAAAAGGCAGGGGAAGGGGGTGGCGTTCTCTTTGGGAGGTCAGGAACAGGAACACTATCACTTCATCACTTCTCAAACCTGGGATAGAAGAAGCAAGAGATTTTCTGCAGTAAGTCCCTGAGGGAAGGAATATAACACATTGGAGAAACACACTTCCTTCACGGCATCCCGTCAGAACGTCATCCAGTCAGACAGACAGGCTTGGAAACAAAGGGGAAGCACAAATGCAGCAAAAACTCATCGCGTACTTACTAGAACCAAGGCACCTGGGTGTCATACTGTCTCTTCCAGTTCCTAACACGTATTTAACAAAGCTAATGACGATTGCTACACGTTCACCATCTCTGACACAAAACAGTCTCGGAATGTATTGGAACTGAACTAGAGGTGATGGATAGGTAACAAGGCATTCTCTACTAAACACATGGAAAGTGAAAAGCCGTATCTGTAAAAATCATTGAATCCACAAGAAAACTTAAGGGGAAATTAGGAAATATTTTAAACAAGGAAAGCAAAAATCAAAATTTATCATATGCAGCTATTAGCAATTTAAAGCTTTAATATTTATATTAGAAATATCTCAAATCAGCAACCTAGGATCCACCTACAGAAACTAAAAGGAAAATCAAAATAAGCCCAAATCAAGAATCTTTATATAAGTCAAAAAAAATTAATGAAGGGAAGTGGCTCTGAGAGGAACTCCTATACACATGCGAGGACCCGAGTTTGGATGTATCTGAAATCCTACTCCTGCAGGAAGCTGGGAGGTGGAGATGGGAGAGTCCCTCAAAGCTAGCCTGGAACGTGTGATGGTGAACAAGGAGAAACCCCATGACAAGCAAGGTGGAAGGCAAGAGTGTATGCGCACGCACACCCACGATGAAACTGAAAGAGGAAATCAATAAAAGGGAAGTTATTCTTAAATAAGTGATACAATTCTAGAAAAATTCAGGAAAGGAGGGAGTGAGAAAAGGGGAGAGGCAGGCAGGGAAGGAGATAAATTACCACTGTCAGAAAGATCACAGACCCAAAGACAGGCAAAGACTAAAAATCTTGGGAATGTTTTATGCATGTAAAGTCTACAGCTTAGATAAAAGGAAGCAATAAATTTAAAATCAACAATTACCAAAATACAGCAAAGACTACCTGGGGCAGCCCTGTATTACAGAAGACTTGAGTAGAAGACCAAAGCCATCTTTACTGATGCCACAGTTAAGAAATAACAAACAGCATGGGAAATAACTGTTTGGGGGAGGGGTGCTGGGTTGCTCAGGATGTCAGCGGCTCTGACAGCTTCACCTGCCACTCACTCAGTGCTGGTGTCTTAGAAGCATTATTACTGGGTCAGAGTCCTTTCAAGAGCTCCAGACTTCATTATCAGATCACCATGATTCATGTACTTCCCATGGTCAAGGCGATTCTGTGACCATCTTCATAACCCTAGGCAGACAGGTCAGCCCAATACTCTTGACCTTGGATTGTAAGGCCTTTCCCTTCCACCTGTAGCTACAAGGTCCTGACTTCCCGCTCTCTCAAGTGGACACTACAGACCACTTCTGGGCATAGAAGTAACCTATAACATCATGATGTCCGCATAACCCTGCATCAATAACATGAGCATAATAATAATCTAGACAACATATGCCTTGCCAACTCCATTACATTATGGCTGAGATTATGAAACTGCCACGACAAACACCACCTTCAACATCCAGGCCCAAGGAATACTCCAGCCTGGCTGCCGGGAAAACTGCAGGGAGGAAGGCATCTAGTGAGGCAGTGGGGAAGCCAACTGGAGCATGAAGATGGAAAGATGAAATGGTGGACAGTCATGCTATACAGCCAGGAATCCTGCAACCTGTCCAACACCACCATAGGTACAGTGGTGAGCAAAGCAAACCCAGTTCTGTGTCCTTGGGGCTTACTTACTTGTGTCCTAGTAAGGGAGAAAGGAAGATGCAACACTGTGAAGAGTCCAGGAGAGAAGTGGGCAGAATGACCAAAGGAAATAAGAAGTCCTCTAAATGTATTACTACCTATACTCTGGTAATTAAAAAAGTAAATAATAGCTGGTAATGTCTGGTGAGAAAGCAGGTTCTTTACTGGGCTTTAACACAGTATCACCGATAATCTTTTGAACAATAAGAAAGGCTGGAGAGAGAAAAATAGCTTCCTTGAAGATGCACAGTTAATATCACCATTGCAGGATTTTGAACAGAAGCTCTGCTGACATCAGGATTCAGAACATCCACTGAAAGATGTTAACTGTGATCAGGAACTGTGTGTGGAGTCTACCATGGCCATCAGAGCACTCCCCCTCCAGTTACACTGCCCCATACCTATACCTACTCTTTAGTAGCCTCCCCTGGAACATAGGCTCTTCCTATGGCTCTGGTGACAGCCAGCCCAGCGACAGCCAAATATGAAATCCAGGATGTCAATACCTACAGAGCTGTGTCCTCACCCTGGTCCACTTCTCAGCCACACCTCGTGTCAAGGATGACCATATACTGAAGCACATCTGGAACCAGGCTGAGCCTCACCAGCCTTAGCCTTTCTCTCATCTGAAACCAACACCAGGACAGATCCTGCAGAAATTAAGCTTTGCTAAAGAAGAATTTGTTGTAATAAGCTCAATTTGGAGTGGTGTCTCCAAATTTCTTATCTCTACCAAGTGGCAGGAACTATTCACAAAAAGAAAGATATTTCAACAGCTCATTAACTATAAGAAACCTCGTTTCTTCTGCAGCCTATCATGGTTACCTGATAAAGTCATTTTCCCAATAATTTAGCAAGAATAATTAAATTATCTACAATAATTTATTTTCTCCTTTAGTTCTGTTGTTTCTGAGACCAGAGAAGTAATAGCTGTCCCTTCAGCAAAGAAGCACTACACAGGTCAATATACATACATACACATACATACAAACATATACACACTCACAATTAACAATGCAATTTTGAACGATGATTTTTGAAGATGTAACTTTTGGAGCACTGCTGTGACCAATGAAGTTATAAACAATCCTTTTGGCCTAACATAAAGAGCTCTAACTCTATGTCATTCTGGAATTCACCATGGGCCATCAGGACACAACCTCACATGTGCTGGTACCCTTTCTCTCCCTCCTTCAATCTCATCAAGTGCTAAATGCGTTAGGAGTTAGATTCTCCAAGAACTCTCAGAGCCAGAGAGCCCCTCCCATCAGGCAGCACAGAGGATAAAATCTTCCTTCCTCCCCTTCTGCTCTATGGAGCTCTCTATTAGTCATTCACTCAGCATCTTGTATTGAACTCCTTATTGCATAACTCCCGAACAGAGTACCATTTACATGAAGTATACAGTCATGTTGGACAGCAGCAGTGTTCTCTGAAGACATCTGAGCTGAGGGAGAGGTGCGTCCTGCACACACTGCCACATGGACGGTCCTGTTGAGCACAGGCTGGTGCACTGCAGTTCTCCTGCCAGGAACGGTTTTAGTCTTCATGTTCCCAGCAGTTACTGACAAATCACCAGTGGTAAAATAGCAATAGCAATAATAGCTAACATTTATTCAATTTACTACCTGTTGGGCCAATAAATGTCTCACACCGGCTAGCACACTCAATCCTCTTAGAAACTCTGCATTGCTACTTTACTATAGGCAGGTTTTGCTCCAAATGAGGGAATTCAGGGAGTAAAGTTACTTACACCAGGACACACAGCTGATAAGCTCGAGTAAAGAGACAGACTTAAACCTCCCACTCCCCAAGTCACTGTGCATCCTGTCTTCCGAAAGTAGCTTGCACTCACATGCTGAACCTGGGACCCAGAAACGGTCCCAACAAGCAGCCCTGACCAGACAGACAGACAGACAGTCAGATGCCTCCCTATGGAGGTACATTCACAGAGGAAGATGAAGGAGGGAGTTCAGTGTCTTGAGTTTCATTCAGGCTTTCACTACTGAGTTCCAAAGACTAATTAGCTTCAATGACTCCTATAGCCTAGCCTCCATGACAACAGCCAACCACCACAACCTGATGGCAATTACCAGCCTGAGCGGCAAGTTGTGAACCACAACAAAGGCACTAACGGCCACACCCACCAATCAGCTTTGGGCTGGGGCTGCACAATAGGCAACAGTTAGTTAATCACTGCCTTGAGAAGGACACCCAGCACCAGTCAGTGACCACTGAGCGAATGGAAACACTGGCCAGGACGCCAAGCAGCAACTTCCAACCGCATCACTTCAGTGGAGAAACATGCCAGGCTGTGCCTTTTTTTTTTTTTTTTTTTTTGTGGGAAAGGGCCCAAGGGGTGGGGAGGAAGGGAAATTTATGCATGAAAATATTATGGATGGAAAGCAATCCCCCAAAGGTGACTGGGCACAAGATCATACCCAGGGGCATGCCCGGGAACAGTGAGGAGGCACAGCCTGGCACGGAACTCACAGAACTGTAGTCCTAGCTGGCGCCAGCTCACTGGGTAACTGGGTCAACGCAGGCCAAGCCCATTTCAGCCTGACATTCAAATGCATACTCTGGTATTCTTTCAGCATTCTTTTTCTGTATATACTAGTACATCGGTCACTTTGACTTTCCTTCTCTATATTTTCCCATGTTTTAAAGAATTATTTCAAGTAATAATGCTGAATATATCAGATTGAAGTAAAATCCCATGATTAAGATGCACAGTATAGGAAACACACAGGTCTCGTCCACGTGGGCTTGAGTTCACCTTGCCCCCCCCCCCCCCCGTGTATTATGTGAGTAAACGTAAAGCTTCAGGTTCCTCTGGCTCAGCCTGGTCACCTCTGAAAGGTGTGTGCAGGGCTACAGCAAGGGCTGGATGGGAGAACATACAGGAGCTACAATTGTTTCAATTATGGAATAGCCCAGAACCAAATACATGGAAGTCAGACAACAGCTTCTCCTTCCTGCAGCCTCATCTAGTACAGCGCTACCCATCACCATCAACACAGAGGCTGCTCTCAATCCCCTGCAAATAGCTACCGCCTTTCAACATTTCCTTTGCTGTCGTCTTTACAGTTTCCCTTTTCTGATTTTCTGTTTTATTTCTCCAACTAATGTAGGAGCCACAGAGCCCTGCCGCATTCCTTAGCCTTCCTGGTGATCATGCACAGGGTGATACCCATGGGGAGACGGGGCGGTGCACCTCACACAAAACAGGCAGAGGGAAACGCAAGAACACAACTGATATGACAAGGAATGTATCATGATGTCACTCACAAACAGCAGGGAAGAAATATGTAGGTGGCCTGACAGGAAGTAGTCACTGGGCTTGTACTCTTTCAGACTAGACTTTCGGGGAAGTTGAGGACACTGCTTTCCAACTCACGGCTTGCAGGGTATCAGGGTGAGAAGAGACTCCTTGGGGAAGAAGCAGGAATTAGAAATAATCACAAAGTAACACTCACTGAGGTTGGCGAGCAGGATAAAAGCAGAGTGGTTATCAGTGCTGTGAGTTCAATGCCAGCCTCCAGAACGGTTCTGGACATGTTCCTGTGGTCAGCCACATTTGTGAAATTGTTTCCCCTGCTACAGTACTTTCAGACATAAAGTCTCTTTCCTGCCTCCCCAATTAATACCTGCTGATTTTTCTCATGTAACTCCAAATAACTGCCTACTAAGACCGTGAAGTGGAAAGAAAGAGAAATTAACTCCGTAAGACCCTTGTCTCCTGTGTCACTGTAATTTCACAAAGGACCTGAGTGTGGGGATCAAACTGCTTCCCACTTTGGAGTTTCCAGGTCCAGGAGAGCCTGTTTTCCACTGAGGGCTGGGGAAAGTATGGTCTGTAAATCTCCTGGCAAGGTGAATGATGTTTAGACAAGAACTCCAGCTCACTATGAAAGTCGTCTCGGGTCTCCAGGGCCCCTGAAGCAGAATGAATGAGAGTAAAGCACATGAGACTCTCCACAGCCTGGCTAAGGATGCACTAGATCCCAATACGCATTCATATCCCGTTGCAGGCCCACCCTCTGTGGAGGGCAGAAAAATGGCTCCCTCCCAAGACCTCAGCTCCAGCTCCTGCAAACATTAAGTTGGGTGGCAAGCAGGAGGGGAAGGCGGCTTGTTGCTGGCCTAGAAATGGAGAGTGTGCAAGTGAGCCCAATGCAATCACAAGGGCCTTACAAATGGGAGAGAGAAAGAGAAAGAACAGAGGGAACAGAAACAGCAGCCCTAAAGGTGCAAATCTGCAAACAGGGGAGACCACAGATCTTCCAGAAGCCAAATTCTCAGGAGCTCAGCAGTGTCTGCACCTTCATCTCAGCCCAGGGTTTAAGCATTAGAGTAACTGTATTTGCGACAACTTGGTACAGTACCACAGAGCACTAATGCAGTGTCCCTCAAGGTTTCCAACTTTATTTTAACCGAATGTTGAAGAACATCTGACTTTGAAAACTGAAGGGAAAAAAAGGTAATCATTAAGTAGACAAAACTCTTGTTAAAATAAAATTTAGGAAAACTGATTCTTAGTGAACTAGTGAGTGATCATCGAAACAGTGCTTGACTTCAGACAGTGGCCACAAACGATGCCGGGCTGTGACCCACATAAGCACTCACTGACATCTTGTATCAACATAACACAGCATAGAAATCCCAATGAAGTAGGAGTTACTAACACAAAAGCCGAGGAAGACATGTTGCTTCCTCCCCCAGGCTCTGCTTACCTACAAGCACACTGCGCTTCAGGCTTAGATAGGCTTTATCCTCTGAAGCTGCCTGTCCTGGCATCTTGGTCCTTGTTGAGGTGGCAGAACCAAGTGGGGGAAGGAAAAGCACTGGAAGGTAATTGGGGCATGGGAATGCCACTCTCTTGACTGAATGGGCTAGTTCTCATGACTAGACTAGTTCTTTCTCGAATGGGTCATTGTAACACAAGGCTACCCTAAACACTGCTCCTTCTGAAGGTGACTCAGGAGAAAGCTAGCTTCTCTTAGGCAGTTTCAGTCAGGAACAGAGGCCCAAAGAGAGGTCCATGCCACCCCACCTTGGCAGGAATTGAACTCGAGTCTGATTGAGACTCATCTACAGCAGCTGCAGAGTCCCTTGCTGCCCACAGTCTAGCACACTGCCTAGATGGGTGAGCTGGCCCTTAGCACCTGCTCAAGTCCAAACCAACAAACCAATCCCGACTTCCCTTCCATACCTGAATCTGACTAAAGAGTATACTTTCAATCTACTATAAAAGATGTTGTGTTCTCTCTCCCACTCTCTCTCTCTCTCTTTCTCTCTCTCTCTTTCTCTTACACTTGGATGGGGGAAGGAGAGAGCAGAGGACTGTTTCTTGGTCTGGGCAGTTCCTCTGCTTTATAATTTGGAATAACTTCTCACTTTACCTACATGAATGGTTTCCTCTAATCTTTGAATCCACCGCATGGGCATCTCCTCTAAACTCTGTGCCTGCTACCTGTGTAATCTCTCTAAACTGGGGCAGCCATGGTAAGACTCTCTTTGCTGCCCATTTCTCACTGCTGGCACTCTCTCCTGTTCCCAAACCACTTTTAACTTCCTTCCTTCCACTGGGAAGCTCAAGATGGATGCTGTGCCTTCCACAGGAGTGTGTCTTCTGCTTCCCACGTGCTTATGACTGCGTTAGCCTTCTTCCTAGATCCCAATTCCCCTAAAAGAAAACCCACAATTAGTGATTTCTCCCTATATAAACTTAAGTCATAAATTGCCATTCTTGAGTCCGTTTCTAGCAATTCTTTGTGAAAAACAGGACAGGATCCAAGATCTGGGGTTCATAAATTTGGGGGATCCCTCCTGAACTCCAAAATCCTGCATCACTTCGACATGCAGTGGGTTCCCATTCCTACCATCTGCCATGCTGACAGAGCCTGGAGGCTCAAAGCAGGACACTGGAATCGTGCTGCTTGGGTTCTCCAAACTACCAGTCATGAACCACACCAGCTTCAAGTATTTCATTACAGCAACACAAAATGAACTAAGGCAGGTTTTAAGTCACTCTCTATGGTTTTGCAACTGAAACTAATATTTTCTCTTCACATAAAGAATGCAAGTCAAATGAGAAAGCTTGTTATTGACAGTTTTCAAACAAATGACAAGGATATTCTGTAAAGGAGCATTTTACAGGTTACTCAAGCAGAAATTCACAGTTTAATTTAAAGTGCATTAAAAAGAAAACAGACTGTGAACTAGGAAGTAATAACTCACTCAGGAGAGGGAACTAGAAACATCAGCCACTAACGCAGGTCTGCCAGGACATGGACCCCCACTTCCACAGTCAGGCCCACAGACACACTAATCCAACCCCCTAGTACCACCTGTCTAAGCCAGCGAGCACATGCAGAGCTCACCTAAGAGCAAGACGAAAAGAAAATGAACTGTCCTCAGGAGGGCATTTGTCCATGCCTTTCTCCTGAAATTTCTTTTTGGAGCCATCCTTTATCACACAGCTGCTTCTTGCAGGAAGCAGGCCTCAGAACAGCACCCATCTTGGGGGAGGTCACTGCCTCTCGACTAGGGGCACCCTGACAGAAAGGCGGCAGGAGACACCTGAGTCAGCTTCCATCGTAAGGAAAGGAATGAGGCTGGATGTCTGTTGCACTAGGGATGTCAAAGGCCTGAGGCCTCTGCATTCTCTATATGTCTCCAGGGATCCTTGGAGGCATGAGGCAGGCCCTTGTTAGCTAGCAAGACTTAGGTTCAAGGATATGAAGAACTGGGCCTCGCCATTATCAGCTGATGTAGCTCTCTTGACCAAGAACAGCACCTTGTTAGTGAATGCTGACATCCAGAAAGGCCACACCTGTAACCCTAAACTCACATAATGCAAGAACCCTTCACTCTGAATTGTGCAGCATTCCACTGATCTTTCTAAAACACACACACACAGCTGATCACCATGTCCCGAGTCACACTCTCCAACTGTGTTCCGGAATCTACATTCTCACCCAGCTATCCAGCTATTTGCAAGGCTGCTGTTCTACCCACTGCCTGGCTCTCTGACACTTCACACAGAAGGATATTGATGTACCACCCACCAAACAAGTAGATCCTGTGCATCTATTGTATGTTCAGCACAGTTCTGGGCACTGGAGACCAGGCATTGGCTCTTGGGAGCCTGGATTATTATGGTCTGTCTCAAGGGGTGCCCTGAATCCCCAGGGCACACCTGGAAGGTAGAAAGCATGGTGACTATTACAAAACCTAAGTTTCTAATGCAGAGAGGGGTGGATTGTAGAGAGGTCCTTCCAACAGGCAGAGCCTCAGAACCGAAGCTCTCACTCACGCTGTTGGAGTGAGGGCCTGTCCTATCTGAGAAATGACAGGTCTCCTCAAAATCAGGACCCAAACATTCAAATGAAAGGGAACTCCTGCCATCTTCCCTCACCAAAGCATCCTGAGAACAAGCCCAACATGACACCAGGACCAGACATCTGCAAAGAGCCCACCTCTCCAGGCTGAGCTCCGGGGACTGAGCAGGACACACAGAGGCCAAGGCAGCCAAGAGTCAAGTCCTTGTCTGCCTTGGAGAAAGAACTCGACTGAGCAGGAAGGGTAAGTGTGTAAGTGGAAGAGAGGAGGAGGGTCCACACTAGACAGAGGGAGAACAGAGAGAGGTCAGGACACACTCACTGCCTAGTACCTAACAGGCCAACTGCCCTCAGCCTTCAGGCAGGCCATGCTTTGACATGGAGGGGCAGAAGAGGAGGGGGCTTCAGTACCCAGAATGCCTCTGTTCCCCTCAGGAGTCACTGAGAAGTCCATCTTCCCTCCCCTGGCAGGAATAATGTACTTCTTCACCTGAGTAGGGCTGATACCCAGACCGTCTTCATTACAGCCCTCACTACCCTACAATACAAATGTCCTTTAATTTGGCTGCTTCCGACTGAGCTGAAACTCTTTAAGCAGGGATAAATATTAGCCAGCTCTGTGTCCCAGCACTGAGCCCAGCCTTGCCACTGCATGAGAAGAGAGAACCCACCTCCCGGCTCAGGAGACTTAAAGAGGGTGAGGAGCAAGCACATGCCAGCCTGCTAAAGGAGTCACCCAGAAGGCCAAGCAATGATTTCCTCAGGGCGCAAAGCCTGAAGGCAGAGCAGGACACCACACTTCTCTTTCATGAAGATCCACTCTCCAAAAGTACCTCAGCTGATGACAGTTTGACACACCTTCCTGCTGCTATTTCCAGTGCTGTGGCAAAGGTGATGTCCACCCCTCTGCTCATGCCATCATTTTCTCTGCCAGGATGGAGTCTCCCCTCGAGTTTGTAAGCCTAATAAACCCATTCCTCAACAAGCCGCTTTTGTTTGGGTTCTTTCGGTGCAGCAACTAGAAAGCTGACCACAACAGATTTGGTACCAGAAGTGGGGTCATCTGTTGCTGCTAGAACCCTGATCATGTGACTTATGGTTTTCTGGAAGTGATCTATAGGAGGAAGTGGAAGGATTTGAACCCCCGGCCTAAGAGGTGCCTTGCAGTGCTGTAAGTACAGCGTATTGGATCATTCTGGTCAGAGTTTAAAGACCTGAATGTAATGAGAACTATGGACTGTAAGGTTTGGCTTACAAGGGTGAGAAAGAACTTTGTCAGGACTCTGCCAGAAGCAGTTTGTGTGAGAGGCTTACTGTGTTCTGCCTGCCTGTGTCCTGAAAACCTGTGCAGGGTTGCTTGACATAAAGATGGACTGCTGTGAGCAGATGGAGATGGCACAGAAAGAAAGATCTTTGGGTCAAAACTGCTGCCCATTCGCCTGCAATTGTTTGAGAGATGACAACCATTGAGATTCAGGCAGCTGGTCTGCATTGGAACAACAGGAAGAATGCAGACTCTTTGAAGTAAAGGGCCTGAATGCTTTGATCCCCCTGGATTAACAAGTTAGTAGCCCACCTGGTTCTATGGAATGGAGATTGGTTAGAAAGACAGGGTCATTGGATTTGCAACACAGTTTTGTTTTTGAAAAATGGTCATCGGCATGTGAAGCAGGTGTGCAAGGTTGCCTGCATGGAGCCCGATGGAGCCATGAGGATGAACTGTGGGTTGCAATGGAGACCCAGTGAATTCCAGGACTATGGATGGGTGCCAAGGCGAGCTGCCAGCACCAGATGATGTTTTCCCGGGCTTTGAGTAGCCGAGCTGGAGGGGCGGAATTGAATCTCCAAGAGACTTGTGTTATTGGTTAGAATCACTGAACTTGGAGTTAGAGATTGATGGTGCCCTGTTTGTTTTAAATCTTGAATTGGTCAATCTGTTTTTGCTGTGGCTCATGTTTTGCATTGTGAATGTTCTGTGCCATTACGGGTTTATTTTTGGTATTATGGCTCAGTTGAAAGCTGTGGGACCTTAAGAGTTGAGCTTAAACACTTTGTATTTACATCATGTATTATTATTAGTTTGTGGGGGTCAGGAGAGGACTGTCATGGTTTGATCCAGGTGCCCCCACAAACAAATGAATGTGTTCTGATAGATCGATCCTCAGCTGATGGCAGTTTGGGTTTTACAACCTCGATGAAGTTGTGTTGTCAGGGGCGGGCTTATGGGATTATAAATCAGCTTCCCCTTGCCAGTGTTTGGCACACCTTCCTGCTGCTGTTTCCAGTGCTGTGGCAGAGGTGATGTCCAGCCCTCTGCTCATGCCAACGTTTTCCCTGCCAGGATGGAGTCTCCCCTTGAGTTTGTAAGCCAAATAAAACCATTCCTCCACAAGCTGCTTTTGTTTGGGTTCTTCCTGCGCAGCAACTAAGAAGCTGACTGCAGCAGAGGCATCCTCTTTCAGTGTGTCTAAGAAACAGGCAGAGACCCAAGGGATAATATCCATATTATTCTTCATATTTAAAAAAATCATTAAAACTTGCTAGAAAAATCAAAATCTTAGAACAAGGCCCAGAAGGGTAGCATCCCAGGGGAGGAAGAATGTCTGGTCAGTTTCCCAGAACCATTAACTGTCCGGTGTTGGGACTTTGAACCACTCCTTGGGATTCTAGAGAAAGTGCTGGATATCCACAATTAAGAAGTCAGTTTGGACTTGGTAATGGGTACTTTTTCTGTTTGCCAGAGGCCTTCTTATTTGTTAGAAGCAGCAATTAGAAAAGCCTAACTTACCTTCAGGCCATCAGAGACCCTTTAATTTGCTGTAATCATCTGTGAATTAAGGTTCTAGTGTCTGCTGTGTCCACCCAGGACCTGGCCTCATTTTCAATGCCAGCCAGTTCCCCAGGGCAGACTGGGCTTCCTCTCCAGGTAGTCTTCCCCAACAACACACTTTCCTCGGACAATAAAATCACTCCTGATAAAACCCACCTGTCATTGCTTAGCTCCTTTTTTGAATAAATTGTAGCAATAAATTACATTTAAAAAATTGTAAAGGAACAAATCGATCCTGTAACAATAAAAGAGTAATTTTGATATTTTTCATCTAGGTTTTTATTTTAAAGCCTGGCCCTTCAACTGAGCCTATGGATGTGGGTGAGTATGTTGAGGCTGTGGCAGGGTTGGGGGTCAAGGGCAGGGTTAAAAGTGAATGGCTGTCCCCCACGGCCTCAGGGATGTTTGATTAAGGTTAAACTTCCTACTTAAGTGTCCAGCAGACTGCTGGGAAAGAAGTGTACACTGGAGGCAGGTCTAAGTCTAGTTCTAAGGTGTGTTCAGAGCCAGTGGACACTTGGATGTTGGTGTTTGCTGGCTGTTGGTGGTGTCTCTCTGCTATGGATCTGTGGAAGTGAGCCAGCTTCTTCCACCCACCATGAGGAAGCTTCCCCTCGATTCTGTAAGCTTTAAATAAACCCTTTCTTCCCATAAGCTGCTTCTGGCCGGGTGTTTGTCCCAGTAACCAGCAAGCAACTGCAACAGCCCACAACATAGTTCTGCTTCAGACAGGCCTTTATGAAGAAGAAAATACCCTCCTAAGTTTGCAAACGTGTTTTTCTCAGTGGAGTAAAATATGCGAAGCACGCCTACTTCCCAGACATCGGAGCAAAGGGCTATAAGGGATGACACCTCAGCAGTCCTCCCAATGCATTCTACACTAGAGGAAACCAGGGCCCCTTGGAAGGCATGATCAACCTGGAACAAAATATTGCTGCCAGGGTAAAAACACGACCATCTTCTCCGGCACCCATCATGGTTGCTCCCTGAACCACCCAAACCCACAGATGCTCAAGTCCTTCCTATGACATGGTGTGGCATTTACATTAACCTACAGACCCATCTGTATTCAGTAAGTCATCCCTGCATTATGTACTAATACCAACGTGGTGGTTTGACTCAGATGTTCCCCATAAACTCATCTGGTTTGAATGCTTGGTCCCCAGCTGGTGGCAATCTGGAGGAGGAGGCTTGCGAGACAATGTGCTTTCGTGTGGGCAGGTATTGGGGTACTAGCCAGTTCTCACTTGCCAGAGACTCACTCTTGCTGCTAACCTGCTGTGGCAAGAACTAATTTCCAGCCTCTGCTCATGCTATACATTCCTCTGCCACCAGGAAGTGTTCCCTCTCAACAGTAAGCCAAAATAACCCCTTTCCTCTTAACAGCTGCTTTCAGTCGGGTGTTTCATCCCAGCAATGAGAAGGCAACCATAAACACCAATACTGTGCAAACAGAACTGGACAGTGTGGGTAGTGCCATACCACTGCTCCAATCCACCCTCCCCGCAAGTACAGAAAGGGAAGGGAGGCACTGATGCTCAGCACATCCACAGCAAGGCAACTAAGCACTTGGGCTTTTGGGGTAACAGACAAAAGACACATGCCCCTTAGCTCAGTGAATCACTAAGACACGTGTGCACAGAGGACATGGTAAGGCAGACCAGATGAAGGGTTCTCACCACTCACTGTTCTGTAAACTGAAAACTATTTCCAAATGAATTGTTAACTCCATAAAAAAAAAATAAAGGTTTGGAAAGGAAGAGGGGTAGGAGGCAGATCAACACTGCCTCAAAGCATCACAAGTGGGGTGATGAGGATGACGGGGAGATACTGGAGACTGGGTTAACAACCTGGAGAAGTCACATTGGCTCACTCGCCTTGCGATAAATTCTGTACCCCTGTTGTATAGCAGATTCATCTGAACTGAAATATTCTCTCCTGAAAAGATGAAAAGCTCTTTGGATTCAGAAAGTCTTGGACACCAGAATTTAAAAAGGTCACAAGACCACTCCTCAAGGTTATAGGAATGATAACTTATTGAAGGACAGACTTTGACCAATGTTAATTAGAAACTGAAGCATTCCCTTCTGGGGGTGGGAAGGAAATTCAGGAGACTCAGGAAGACAGGAAGTCTGGGAAAGGGTCACTAGACCCCACCCTAAGGCTTTAGGAAGGGGAACCAGCTACTTTCGGAGGATTCTCTCCAGCTGAGCTGCCTGCAGGCTGTGCAGGGCTCCCCAGAGCTGCAACTTCAACTTCCATGAGCAGTCACCCTGCTGGGTGGGCTGCCTTTGAGTCAGCCAAGCCCCTGTAAGCAACCCCTCACCCTGCTCTGGAACTCACACCAATAAACTCACCAAAACTGGTTTTGGTATAATCACACTCCGGTCCTTCATCTGTGCCCTGTCCGTGTCACTCCAGGGAACAAGAAAGCCTTTAGTCCTGAGAAAAACCAGATGTCATTTTCTTAGTCCCCCACATCTCTACATGTCCGTCTACCACAAAACTTAACCCTCCTAACCTAGCTTGGCCCACATGGTTACCTCCCCCACTGGATCAGGAATTCTTGTGTGAATGTGTACATGGTATGTGTGTCCTGTGCATGTGTGTTTATGCATGGCACATATATGTGTGTGGTGTATATGGAAGCCAGAAGTTTATATCCATCAAGTCTCTTCCTCAATCTCTGTTTTTACCTTTGGAGAGACAGTGTCTCTCACTGACCCAGAGCTAACTGGTTTGGCTGCCTCCCAGGCTCTGGGTTCTTCACCCCACAATGCCCGGCATTTATGTTGGTGTGGAGACTCTAACTCAGGCTTCACACTTGTGTGACAAGTGCTTTGCTGTAAGCCACTGCCCTGTCCCATGGATCCTAAGTTCCCGATGAATTCCCATGATGATACAGAAGAGGGGGACAATGGGGACAACTACTCTCTCTGTAGCTCTGCCTGGCCTGTCACTAAGCAGCTCTTCATATCATCTCACGATCACCCCGGAGCAGTTTGCAGACCAAAGCTGATGGAGCCAAGGTCACCACTCAAAGAAAGGCAGAGCTGAGTCAGGAGCCCAAGTTGGGCAGAGTAACCTGTAACTATGCTTTTTTGCCCAGAAGGCTGATGGCTTTTGCATCATTTCAGTCAACCATGGCTTGCATGCAGTTTGGACACTACAAGAGGGTTTCCAACGTTTAGCTTGTTTGTGTTCTCTGAGCACAAACTGAAAGCAAGAGGCAGAAGTGAGAGATGATTAGAGAAGCTGACCCTTGAAAAACTGAAAGCAGACAATCCACTGGTAGGTAAGAGCTGGGGTAGAAACCCAAACGAGGGCAGAGAGAACACATAATGACCTCAGATTGCACACCCCACTTATTTGTCTTGATGACAGCCAACGAGACGGGCATCCTCTCCATTTGCAGAGCACTTGGGAGTCTGAACTGGTCCAGAACATACAGTTCAACCCCATAATGAGAAATACTTTCAGTTCACTTTAGTAGTCCAAGGTGTAACAGTTGAATGAAAAAGAACTGAACTCCTATAGACTAAATACAGCGATCCGGTATTTACCCTTTTTAAGGAATACTGCTAAAAA
This sequence comes from Zapus hudsonius, assembly GCA_004024765.1. NCBI lineage: Eukaryota > Metazoa > Chordata > Mammalia > Rodentia > Dipodidae > Zapus > Zapus hudsonius. The sequence goes on from PVHP010003624.1 coordinate 63,532, forward strand.
TAGGACCACAAGGCTCAGTACCTAGTAGTGACAGCCTGAAACCCACTTCTCGTCAGGAGGGGCAGAAGGCAGGAAGAGACAAACCACAACAGCTGTCAACACTTACTTTGTTTGCTTTGTTGAACAGATTCCAGAAAAAAACTGCAATGCCCCTCCATACCCCCAGAATTGCTTAAACAGCCATCAATCAGACTACCCTAACATCTTTTTTTTGGGGGGGGGTCAATCTAGTGCTTCTATATTTTTTTCCTTTATGTTACAGTGACCCCTGTAAGTGGCATGGCTTCTTAAGTTATGTTGCCCTCAGATTATGTTATCTATAACATGAGAACAACAAAACTTCAGGGGCTGGGGTGAGGCTCAGTAGATAAAACACTTTGTATTCAAGCCTGAGCACTGCAGTTCAGAGCCCAAGAACCCACCTCAAACCTGACACTGAGGTGAGCTTCTGAAATCCTAGGCTGCTGAAAGCAAGACAGAGTCAGGACAATTTCCCAGCTGCCTGGCAAGTGCACAAGTGATCAAGGAGAATGTGAGATCGTGTCTCCAAGGAGGTGGAAAGGAAACCAACACCTCAACTAGTCCTCTGACCTCCACAAGCACCTGCATGAACACATGCACACATGCACGCACACATGCACACACGCGCACATGCACACACACAATCTAAACTAACCACATGGATAACGTGTGTAATGAAACCTAGCAGCAGGGCCCAGAACCCCTCCTGAACTCCAGAAATAGCAATTACTAAACAAAAACAAGCCGTGGTCTCCTGCAAATGCTGGCTAGGTATCTCAGATATGAAAAATAATACTAATGCCTGAAAATTAAAAAGTGATGCAAGCATGTCCACCAGCTGTCCCAGCTGTGCACAGCGCCATCTAGTGGAAGGAGAGCAGAGCACAAGTGCTGTAAATGCTCACAGAAGCAGAGGGAAAAACTGGAAAACCCTGGCTGGAAGCTGGCCTCTCTCTGTTCTAATGGGAGCCAGGAAAAACTGGCCTAAGTGTAAAGCTCCCCACGCAAAGGAGAGCAAGGGGCTGCTCTCACATACTCAAGCCCACACCATGCAGAGGAAGAGCACTGGTACAGCTCAGCATACCTTTCCAGTCCTAGATAGAGCAACCAGCCGGGACTGAATGGTGGGGAAATGTAGGAATTTATAGCTTCCAATTCAGGATAAGCTACCTTGTGCTGTGGGGGCTGCAGAGTCCTCAGGAGCAGTCATGGAACCGTTCCTAAAACTTCACTTGTGGACATTTAGCTGCAGGTGCTGTGTTTAGCAGCAAAATTAAGGCTGCAGGTTTTGATATGAATGACAGAGGCTTCCTAAGGAATGAATTCCTGTCTTTCCATATTTCCAGGACTGGAAAATTAAATCTAGTATCATAAAATAATGGAACTAGGACTTACATATTAAAGTATTACTCTATACTTCATGGAAAATAATAGCAATACTCAAACATTAACAGGAGGGAACTTTTTTTAACCCACCATGTATGTCTAAAACAGTAACTGCACAAACGCTATACAGAGGGGAAACTGAGGCTCTGAGAATTAAGTAAGTTGCACAGACTAAAGGTCTCACACATCCTTTACTACTCTGGGCTCTTTCTATACAGTTTGTCCCTTGTTAGGTATGGCTGTTCCCTAAGGAAACAGTACCCACCATAGCCTGCATGCTGGCACAGGTTAGAAAGCTCCTGGGTCGCTTGTCCTGCTGCTGCTTGCCCTCTGGGCAGAGTTCACTCTGCTCTGTTCACCAGGTCACCTGTCCAATAACTAAGTTGGTTTGAAGAACTACACCATCAAAATTCCCAGAGGCTCAACATACATCAGCAGACAGTGAGTCCTCCACCTCTCCCTGGTGCTGGCAGGCACCATGAGTAGTGTCCTGGGGTTGGGCAGCTACGGAAACAAAGTTTGGTTCACCCCTTACTAGATGGGCAAACATCTTACCCTCCTGACCTGTTTTGCCATCTATAAAATGAGGCAAAATGGCTTCACCTAGAACAGAGTTAAGTAAGATGCGTCAAGCCTGCAAACTAGAAAAGGCCCTTGGTAAGTGGCAGCATCCACCACGAGCAATCCCAAGGCAAGTGCATTTACATGCATCCTCTTCCAGAAAGCCAAACCAGTATTTGTGAAAACACGATCTTGCATCCTGACAGCCTTCTCTAGCCTGTTTTTAAAAGGACGAAGAATTGCTTAATACACCATAAAAGACTATAAACCTCTCTGCACTCAGTTGTTCCCGTGATAAACAAGCATTAAAGTGCATGGAGCTCTGTGTATCTAAGAGATTCAAGATAGACAAGAGCTCAAGATTAGCAACAAGTTCACTTATACTAAACAGTGTTAAGTCCTACCTTCCCTTTGATCACTAGATACAGACACAACTCAAAGGCCTGACCTTCAGCACCTACTGAAGACTGGGAGTTCCCGCTTGAGGGCATGGAAACACCTCGTTCCTGCCTTGCAGTTAGAGCACATTTTGAGAAACCTCAACCTCACCAGCGGAAATTCCTAATGGCCTTCTACCACAGCAAAACTTTTATTTAAAAACAACAGAGTGATGCCTGCTCACCTCTTTGCTTAGAGTATCCCATAAGGCACTGCCAATTTGAGTTCCATTTTAGCCTGGCTACTGAAAGAAAGGGTGCCCCTTGACTGAGAAAGTTGCTTTCCATTTTGAAATGATGCATCTGAAATAATTCATTTGAAAGCAACAGAGGAGGCACAGCACAGCAGGGCAAAAACCACCTACTCTGCAAGACCTCGTGTGGATCAGAGATGGTGCCCTTAGTGTGGGTCACCTGTATTGTATTCACTGTCCCTGCTTTCTGTTGTCGTTAAACGTCATCGTCCTCAGAGGGACTGATGACAACGGGTAAAGGGGTCTCTGGATACCACATTGCAGCCACATTCCACTGAAATCCAACTAATCCTTTGGCTTTGGGTTTCTGCCTGGCGCCTGAGACTACAGGTTAACTCCTTCAGGGAAGAAGGTTCATTAAGTATGTGATAGGAACTTCTAGAATTCTAGGTTTACTCAATTAAACAAAAAGCCCATTAGAGGTATCAGAAACCAGGGCTAATTGCAATAGAGTGCATCCGCTTAACAAGTTCCTCAAAGAAGAGAAAGAGTGGGCTGGAGAGATGGCTCAGCGGTTAAGGCACTTGCCTCCAGTGCCTAAGGCCCCTGGTTCAATTCCCCAGGACCCACATAAGCCAGACCCACAAGGTGGTGGCCCTGGTTCGTGTTCTCTCTCTCTCTCTCTCTCTCTCTCTCTCTCTCTCTCTCTCTCTCTCTCCTTGAAAAATGAGTAAATAAAAATATTTTTTTAAAAAAAGAAGAGAAAGAGTAAATAAACATCTGACTCAAAGCAAGCTGACCCCCAGCTTCAAAGGACCCCGCCTTTGTCCCTCATCTGGGCTCCCTGGCATGCGCCCTGCTAGCTTAAAGACTCATTTCACTGGGAACCTCTCCTCCTGACAGGTGCAGAGCTGTCAGAGCCTGCAGCCCCACGCATCCAGGGGCCCATGAGTAGCCCTCTCATGCTTCTACCTGAAGACTGGAGCTCGGCTGCTAAAGACAGAGGACATGCGAGACCAACAGGCCTCCCCACATCCGCTGACTGCAGCACAGGCAATGATGCTATCCAAGCAGCTTGAAGAGGCTCACGCTGGGGGAGAGCCAGGTGCTGGGTGCCAGTGGAGACCAGGAAATGGACGATGGGACCCATGAGGAGGGGGAAGGGGTCAACAAGTAGATGCTATTACCTTGGATCTTTCAAGCCAGTGTGGTGTCCGAGAAAGAACCAGCTGCACCTCAGGAGGCTGGGCTTTTTGGTCTGTTTGTCGCTAACCATCAAGCCCACCTCACCATTCAGACCAGCATGGTACCATGACACCACCAGGGAGGCTTTAACCTTGCTCTGACATCTAAGTACGCCACTACTGGCAAGTCACTTAGTAAGTCTTGGTTTCTACAACTTAAAACTGGCCTGATCACCTCTCAGCCATGGGTTGTCAGTAGTGGTAATGGTATGGAAGTGCCTGGGAACTGTTTCTAGAACCATTTCAGGATAGGTGGAGGTCTGATAGGATTGTTCTGAGCAAAGAGGATATTCAGGAACCTGGAAGCCCATCTCCACAGGATCTTTGTGCTCACACCTTCTCAGAGTGGAACCCACTTCAGGACCCTGGACAAAGCCAAGAGTACACTGGAGGTCCCAACACACACCGAGCCTCACCCTCACTGGATCACTGCTAAGGGTAACACACTACATAAAACTCAAGTGTGGGTCACCTGAAATTGAGTCATCACGTCCAGTTCTTACAAAAATAAACCTCAAACACTGAGCCAAAAGAGAATTAAAACCTAACTAAACAGCAGCCGCCTCCTCTGGCTAGACAGAGAAAGTACACACCTCAGCTTGATTCTGCAAGTCTCAGTGTTGTGTACTCATGTTACAGCTCTGAGGACAGTCAAGTAAACCCAGACTGTTTTCCAGAAAAATCCCCCCAATGGCATATTAAGGGACCCTATCGATAGAGTATTAAGGGGTCTCCAAATGAAATATTAAGCCACTGAGATTTGTCTATTACAAAGAAATGCCCTTCCCTCTACACTCTATCCATCCACGGTTTTCCTAAGTAACGTGAAGAGTTCTAGTGTTCAGGAAGTTGATGCAACATGAAAACTATTTATTTTGAAATATCAACAAAGACCTTTATTGATCTGATACACAATCTACCTACTCTGACTCCTTCGCTCTACCTCCTCCTCTAACTAACAACAAACTTGGCCAGGAATCAGCCAGTAAATACATACATACAGACATACATACATACATACACACATTATCACATAATTAAGGAACCAGGGTTATGCTGTCTTATTTAATGGGTACTTAGCTTGGACAGAAAACCACCCACACCCGTAGCGGAGACTTGGATTAAATTATAGCACAAGGCATTTTCGAGATGCTTCTCAGTCTGCCAGTCTACCCTGTATCAGCAAGTGCAACAGGAAACACAGCGCTCTGCTCTTCTCCAGCTCAGCTCAGCTCCTCCCCAGGCAGAAACACCCAGTCAATTCACCTCACAGTGCTCCTGTGGGGGCTGAGGGAAGGGTGTAGAAAGAGAATGCCAAGGCCTGATTTGATTTTTAATGTCAAGTAAACATGGCCCTCACTTGTTAGACAGACAAATTCATTGTTGAGGGCAAGCAGAGGAAAGCCAATTATCTTTGGAAAATACAAACAAAATCAGAGACTACTATCCACCAGGAAACAGTCTAGATAAAAGCCAAGCAGGACTAGATGGGAGTCCAGCTCCTGTCTTCCCCACTCAAGCCCGACTCAGAGACAGCTAGAAGCCACAGTAATTCAGCTCAGAAGCTGATCAATGTTTATGAATACTGCATTTTAAATGAGGCCATCTCATTTATTACCTGTTTCATTATCATTAGGTGCCGATTACTAACCTAAAATACCAGTCACAGGAGAGCTTTAATTCATAACAGCCTTGGCCTGAGCATTAAATCCTAAGTCTACAAAGAATGTCTGCTGGCGTCTTCAAAGAAGTACAGAGGAAACTTTTATTTTTTAAATCAAGATCCGTGGTTGTAAAGGACACCCATTATTTCCCTCACATTAAGTCGGCCAGGGACAATCATATTAGCTGCATTGATTTCTGCAGGGTTCCAAATTAGTGTTTGAGAAGTGCTTCATTTTGCCTTTCTAGGAGGAACAATGGCCACTGAGACAGAAGGGGGGTTAGAGGGTCAAATTAACCCTTGGTTGTCTACTAGCTGGTATGCTGGGGTCCTCAGCACCTCCGGAAACAGAGGGAAGGAGGGGGATCTTGGCTAGCAGACAGAGTGGGCCTCAAAGTGCTCTGCGAACTTTAGAAATACGGAGCAAACCCTGAGGACTGCTAACTATGGAGACATTAGCTATGAACTGTGCTTCAGTCTTGCCCACAGTGTGGACTGTTCAGGGTTTAGTACCTAGTACCACACACAGATTACAGTGTGAACTCCAAACAGAAACTTTTCAAATAGGAAAATAGTAAAAGAAAAATGTTGCGACATAGGAATAAAGCTGATTTCACATGGCCAATGAAAGGGAAGCTATCAGGCTCTAAATCAAACTTTCCCAACAATCACTCAAATTCCAATTTCAGACACTATTTGTTAAAGAGGCGATGATAATATGAGAGTTACATAACAGCATAATTAATATTTTACATGAAGGCCCTGTACTCTGGCTATCAGCCATGATTTAAGGGGAAACACTTCAGGCTGAATTCATCTAAGCAGGCGGTGGTGCCATCTCTTCCTTCACAGGTAAGAAGTGTGCAAAGGTAACCAAGTTTAACATCTAAAAAGTGTAAAACACAGCAACACTTCCTCACTGTCTGTTCCAGATCGCTGGAAGCCTTTGGCACTAGTGAGAAAAAACAGAGGAACCCAGGGCAGTGAGGATCAGCTGCACAAAGCCATGGTAACACAGTGCAGAAAACAAGCCTGACCTCTGAAAAGGATAACTCGTTACCCAGTTCATTAAAACTACGTTCCCCAACTGAGTACAACCTAAGCTTGATCCAGCTGCAAGAATGGGAGAAATGTACTTGATTCCATAGCCGGGAACCTTACTAAGGCCACTGATCTCTCACAGTGTACAAAGAAATTTCCTTCAGAGATGCCAGCCCAACGGGCAACAAAAGATATATATCAACCGTAAAGACCCAGGAACCCAAACCTACTACAGAACTGTTCAGAAGAACCGGAAGGGATGAAACTCAAATTCTTTCTCTCTCTTAGGAATGCATGCCCATTATATCAAGGAAATCAAACTAAGCATGCAATTAAAATGGGGGAAGAGTTAGAAGCTCAACAATTGGAATCCACTTTAAATTTGTGCATTTTTTCCACCACTGCCTTCACCAGGGGACAACACAGACTCTGCTCAGAACTGTAATGGGCAAATACAGGAGGTAGAGGTTTTAAGATATAAGTATCTATGTACAAATGGAATATGTCGGCCTCATCTTTCTCTCCCAACAATGAAAGAGCCAGGGCCAGCTTTGCAAGCAGTACACTCCATTTAACTGGGAGACCACAGCACAGAGATTCGTGCAAATTGTAACCCATCTCAGATAACGTTTCGGTCATTTCCCAGAGAAAAGCACATCAGTGGTCCTTCAGCCCATCTTCCTCTGAAACCCAGGCAAGACCCAGGGCAGCAGCGGACTGCCTGGGGAAGGAAGGCTTCATTTACCTTCCATCCGGGCAGATGAATCAGGAAGCCAGAGGAGGAACAAGCCCGGGGAATATTGTCCTGGGTAGGTGTGCCTCCATAAACCCCAGGGAACCTGTCCTCAGAGCCCCCCAAGCTCCGTGCACACCCGAGCTGGCTGGAGGAGAGAAATGGCACGGGCAGGCGGCAGGCTCCTTTGCCAATGAACTGAATCTCCAGCCTGTCACCAATGAGGGTCACCCACCTCGCGCTGCCAGAAAGAGAGAGGGGGGAGGGAGGAAGGGAGGGAGGGCGAGGCAGAGGACGGGGTTCGGTGGCGGGCTCCCCTCCACACCGTCCTTGTCCAAGAGCCTGTCTGCCAAGAAGAGGCTGCCCAGCCAGACTGGCTGCTGCCTGGACAGACAGGCGCTGGGAGACAGGATGGTCTCTTCCCTTGGGGTCGCTGGGGGTCTTCTTCTCTGGTGTGCTCGGGGTCTGACCCCGAAAACTCGCCAAGGTCCCCAAAGTTCACGACCAAGGTCCCCAAAGTTGCCTTTCCCTCCTGCGCACATCCGATGCCCCACAGTCCGTCCATTTTCCTGCAGCCTTTCTTCCACCTCCGTAGACACACCGAGCGCGCAGCTCGGGGATCCGGAGTCCCCACCACATCCCCTCCAAAAACACCGAGCAGCCCTTCTCCCCAACAATGCCCCCATACGTCCCCAGCGCCCAGAAGTTTCCCCTGGGTCCCCCAGGGTCCCCAAAGATTTCCTTCAAGTCTCATCCAAACACCCCAGCCTTCTCCTCCCCCCCCCCAGGCGCCCGACATCGCGTCTCGCGCTTCCCCAGCGACCCCGCATCCCCCCGGGGCTCCACCCAGAGGCGTCCGGGGTCCCCCGGCCCGGTGGCAGTTAACGATCTGCGCTCTCACCTTGATTCACCAGGCGCAGGGCGTGCGTAAAGGAGGGGTCCAGCGAGTCCTTCTCCGCCATCAGCTCCGGCAGGTACTTCTCCTCCATGCTCCGGGTCCCGGACGCCGAGTGCCGGCGCGCGCGCAGCGGCCGCCCCGCAGCCCGACCCGCCCGCCCGGGGCGGCGCGGACCCCGCCGAGCAGCTCGGCGGCCAAGCCAGGCGGGCGGCCGGGCAGCGGCGGCGCGGGGCAGGCGGCGTCTGTTCAGCCCGGCTCCGCGGACCCCCAGAGCCTCGGGGCGCGGGCCGGCGCGATCCAGGCCCGGGGCCAGGCGGGCGGCGCGCGTCCAAAGAGCCGAGCGGACGGTCGGGGGATTCGGCCGCTCCGTCTGAACTCGGCCGCCGGCTTCGCCACGATCCGCCCCGCGCGCCGCCTCGCGCGCTCTGAGCCGCCGCACCGGCGCCCCGCGCGGTCCCCGCCGCCCGCCGCCCGCCGCGCCTGCGCGCTGCGCCCCGCGCCCCGCCCCGCCGCCCCGCGCCCCGCCCCGCCGCCCCGCGCGCGCCGCCTCGCGGGGTCCTGGCGGGGACAGCGGCTCGCTCGGGGGCGCAGCCCGGCACCCCACCAGGACGCCCCGGAAGCTCCTCCCAGCTAGGCTACCTTTGGCGCGTGTACAAGGCCTGGAAACTGAGGCTGGGGGTCCGGTGGCTGCCCAAGGTCACCCAGCCACCGACCCTGGGGAGGAGGGACCGCGACAGTGTGGGGAGCCCAGGCTGGGGTCGCCCCACGGTGATCCGGGACCAGGCCACCCGGCTCTTTAAGGGTCTGGACGTCAGAAACCCTGGTTTCCCTTCGCCTAGCCTTGGAGCCTCCGGAGACCCTTGGCGCTGAGGTCGATTATGTAAGAGCTGGTGTCCTTCAGAGCGCCTTTGTCATCAGGACTTGCTCAGGGTTGTCACTCTCTCTAGCTGTAAGCCAGCTGGTGCCTGGACTTGGGTGAGTGACCAGACTGAACTGCCCCCCCCCCCCGTGGGGAAGCACAGCAAATGGGTGGTGATGTCCTTTCCCTGTCCCCCTCCAGTCACCCAAATAACACCCGCCCTGCAAATGACCCCCCCCCCAGGCTGTTTGCAGACTTCCCAGAAGTGCAGAGTAAATGTTCCACAACAGGCCAAGGACATAATCATCCCTGGACACCCCCCCACACACACCCCAGGACTTCCCAGCAAAGCTTTGTCCTTCCCGCTGTGGTCTCAAGTCTTTCAAGGGGCACTTTAACCCAAGAGTTTTGTTTGGGGGAAGGATCCCCAACACCTGGTGCCTTAGGACAAGGGTGGATCAAAGGAATTGCTTGCTGAAGGAATCCAATTATCCTAATTTTGTTTGAGCCCTGGACTGACTCATGGAGGTGAGGTACCGCTTCAGAGTCCCCAGCAAGAAACTTGCAAGAAACAGTAAAATGACACTGTGACCTTCATAATTAGGTCACCTGTGCCTCAGTTCCCTCATCCGTCCAGTGGAGATGCCAAAAGGTTCTATCTCACAAGAGGGTCATGAGGACTATTTTTCTAGCCCATAATGACTGTGTGCCCTGATTCCTTGGGGTTTCTCCTTCCATAGCTGCTCTCTGGGGCAGAAGCTCACCTTGCCTCAGTGGAGCAGCTCTCAGACATTGAGCAGCTTTAGCTGTTCTCCTGGCAGCTGGGCATGAAGCACCACCCCCGCAGAGTGAGCAAGGACTCCTGGAGAAGGCACATTCTGCTTGGACCCTGGGCCCAGAGTCATGGTTTTCAAATCTGCCACAGCTCCTCCATGAGCCTCAGGCCTGCACCTCCACTACCCAGATTCTACCAGCAGTCCTGAAGGGCAGAGGATTGCTGGGCAAAGGTTCTCCTTTTACAACTCAACAGGATCACATGCTTTCGGGCTGTGTTCCTGTTCACAGGACTGCTAACTCGCCAGCTGTTTGGAAAGGAAGCTGCGGTTTGGACAGGAAGCTGTGCAGAGCCCCCAGCAGAAGAGAACGAGGACCACAACCACATGTGACTTGGTCACAGACTCTGCTTTGTGGCATCTTCTGTCTTCTGCCTCAGTGACCGTGTGGAGTCAGAGCTGTGCTGCCTGCTTTGCCTACAGTTAGGAAGTCTATGAAGCACCACTTGCAAATCAAGACACAGGCTCTGAGTGATTTCCTGCCTTGCTCAAAATCCCATGGCTGTCAGTGTGGGAGCCCAGACCCTCCTCTTCTCCATCCTCCCTCTTCCATCTTCCCAAGTTGGCAGTCTGCTACTCTGGAGACTTGTCTCCATGTCTCACCTCCGTCGGAGCAGTTGGCTGAGATGTCCTATCAGCAGCTGGGGAGGAGGGCTGAACACCAGGAAGCTGAGAGAAGAGATACTGAATCTTCTGCCTTGGATCCTCCTCCTCACAGAACCTTCCAGAGGGCAGGTGCCCAGCACTGTTTGTGCCCAGACTAGGTCCTCCAGGGAGGAAGGAGATGGACGCCTCTATGAAAGGCACAAGAAATTGTTCCCACCCACCAACCTGGCTAAGCTCAGCCAGCAGCTGTGGGCACTGGGTGCCTTGTTGCACACGCTTAGTCATGAGCTCAGCATCCTGCAGGCTCCAACGCCCTGGTCTGTTAGAAAATGAGACAGTTGAGTCCCAGAAAAAAAAAGTGTTTTTTCTGCAAACACCTGTAGGAGAAATCAAACTCAGGTGTTTGGACATCCAGGCCAGAGATCTCCCCAGGATATTCCAGTACTCAAGAAAAATATACTAGGTGAAGAGCTAGTCCCAGGTGCCAGAACCATAGCAAGGGTACACAAGCCTCCTCCAAAGGCAGTTCAGGCCAAGGGCACCCCGGGGCTGCTGCACAGCCCAGCTCCCACATGCCACACAGCTCCTGTCTGCACAGAGCCCCTGAGCTGCAAACAACTCTGGCTGCTTTCTCCTCAGTTCCAGGTCAGGGACCATGGGAGCCTCCACAGCCTCAGCAGGGTAGCTGTCCATCACATTCCCCATCTGCTTCTTGTTCCCTTTCTCCCAGGGAAGGACAGACATGTCCCTGGCCTCTGACACTATCTACAGCAGATCCTGTTCCAGACATCTGATGTTGTTGTTGGGGGGGGGGAGAGGGTACAAAAATAGGGAGTGTGTCTAAGAAGTAGTGTCCCTACTTGTAAGGATTGATAGCCACCCTAAGAGCTTCCTGTTCCATTTAAGAGAGGTGAGGGGAGCCCTGAGCAGTGTGGGTGGGAAAGCCAGAATCTTCCAGTTCCCTGGTTCAGTAGCAGTGCATTCACTGAGTTCAGAGAGGGGTGATGGCTGCCTTGCAGGATCCACTGAGGCTCTCATAGGCTAACACTTTCCAGGTCTCTCTCTCTCTCTCTCTCTCTCTCTCTCTCTCTCTCTCTCTCTCTCTCTCTCCTCTCTCTCTCTCTCTCTCTTTCTCCTCTGCTCCACCAGCACGCTCCTGTTTACACTTAACTCTGGACCTGGTCATTTGGGTCCCCGGAGCCTGCTGAGTACCTTGGCCCAATGCCCAGTTGAGTGGTCAGTTCACAGCAAGTACTCACCATCTGGGAACCATTTCTTCTGAAACGCAGCTCTCACGGCACAGCTACCCAGATCCCAAAGACAAATGACTTTGTCATGTAAGAAGGACACCAAAAGATGGCATAGCCTTACCTAGAAATCAATCATTTCCATGTGGGAAATGACTAGACCCACTCTGTTCTCTGACTGCGGTTGTTTGGGGAGGAAGTAGATTTTCAAAACGTGTGACTGCCTGAAAATGCTCACGAAGGGTCTGGAGGACAGGGAGAAACTTTCAAGGCAAGAGTCTTCAGGAAGTTCAAAGCCCTTCCACAGATCAGGAGTGGCTTTACCAAGGACCTCTTTATTCAGTGCATGTGAAGACAGCAGCAGGAAGGCTCAGAGATCAAGTACCTTGCAACCACTAGTTTTTAGAGATTAAGAAAGTGCTGCCCAGAAAGTTAATGGAGACCACCGTGCTATATGGAAAGAAATGGATGCACACACACACACACACACACACACACACACACACACACACACACACACACACACACACACGTTACACCTATCTGTTCTTCTCAATATGCGGACAGGTGGAAATGTGTGGTCCAGCCAGGTCATTCACATACCTGGAGACATCTAGCCTCCATCTCCACGTAGTTCCCTGCACATCCCCTTGTGGTTTGGTGAATGACAAATCGAATTCATCCAGCGGCCTTTTCTTCATTCCTGGAACAGGAGGTTAGCTTCCTGCTTGTTTGAGTAGCAGACACCAGATATTGTGCACTGCACCCCCTTGTGGCAAAATTTGGAAGCACATGCCCAAAAAGTTTGTGTTGGGTTGAAAACCATTTGGGTTTGGGAAAATCCGCACTGAAAATGATCCCCAAGTAGGACTGCAGTGCTACTCCAATTAGGAGGATAGGGAACTATGATCCTAATTCAAAGGAAGTGAAAATGGAAGAAAGCAAATGGAAGGAAAAACAAAGTATAAGGGGAAAAAGTGGAGCAAAAGGGAGAAAAATAGCAATAGTGAAAATATTACAGACATCAGGAGAATGAAGAAAGCCTATAGAAGAGGGTGTTTCTCAATGTTAGCCTTTTTATACTTTGAAGACAAGCACATAAAGACTTTCTGGTTTGAATTAAGTGTTCCCCATAAATATATGGGCTCTGAATGCTAGGTCCGCAGCTTGCGACAATTTGGGGAATTAGAGCCTTGCTGGAGGAGCTGTGTTGGGGGGAGGGGCCTTAAGGGTGTTACAGCCAGCTCCCCATTGCCAGTGTTTGGTGCACTCTCCTGCTGCTGTTGTCCGTCTGATGTTGACCAGGAGATGATGTCCATCCTCTGCTCACGCCATCCTTCCCCTCAAGACTGGAAGCCAAAATAAGCCCTTTCCTCCCATAGGTGGTTTTTGGTCAGATATTTCATGCCAGCAATGAGAAGGTAAATTTAACAGAGAATCTTAACGAAAATAAAAAAAAAAATAATCCATGTGTCCAGGGTCAGCTAGGATGAACCAGGCACAACAGAAGACCCCCATCATGGCCCGCCTTGGTAATCTTTTCAAATTCCAAACCGGTTTCTATTTCTGAGCTTGTAACAGGAAACAATCCCAGCAACTTCACTGAGATCTGGTGAGGGCAGTAAGTCTCACAGAGGGAGCCACTTTGTTCTCTGATATATATATGCCCATCACAAGGATGGGCTTGACATTTTTTTGCAGGGGGGGGGGGCTGCAGCAGCCACCTTGATCCTTTGCATCCTGGTGTTAAAGGTGAGGTATGGGGCTGCGATGGTCCCGCACTCACTGTAGCGCAGCCGCACAGCCAGTTATCACCACCTCTGGTGCTTTGTGAGATGCTCTATTGTAAAGAGCGCTGCTGAAATGTAAAACATTATTGCCAGTGTAGTAAAAGCATCGGGTCCGTCTCCTAATCCACTACTTGCTGTCA